>JAECUM010018509.1:0-33653 GCA_016617855.1 Megalonaias nervosa | reverse complement strand
AAAATAAAACCTGCACCTGCTCAAAGTACATCTCATGAATAAGAGTTAGTTTCAGTATATAATAATATATTTTTCTTTTATCAACTGCAAAACAAATCCTTCTTTATTTCCTGTTCTGAATTTATAAATATCAGAATGTAATTTAGATTGCTATTGGTGCCATAAAAATTCCTGTACCAGACCTGACAAACTGGATTGCTTCAAAGGTCCTATTAAGAGTGTAGTGTTCAGGACTGACCTTCTGGGATTGGTTCATTGGTTCTGTTAGTAATATTTAGTACTGACCTTCTACTCTCTCACCCACTACTTAAATACATTACTGCTTTAGGTATCTGAAAAACTGTAATCAAGATTCATCCTATTTTATAAACTACCTACTTAATCTAACATGCTTGATCTGGCATTCGATACAGCTGTTCATCCCTATTTCCATATCACATATCCAGATTAGGTTTCATCTTTGTTGTCTGCGTGAAGATATTTTTAGATGCAGTGAATCAAACTTTTATAATCCCAATTTGCTTTGAATTGCATTCAGATAGTAAATCTAACATTTTTAAACAAATGTGAAAGAGTGAGTATGTAACAAACAAATAATCACATCCATGTTTTGTTCTGAGTTGGGTAAAGAACTGTTTTGGATATGGCTTGATGACTTCGATGTATCCCTATGCCAAATCAAAATCATTCTTTCTGCCAATTCAGAACAAAACAGATTTACAGATAATGGTAAGAGATTAAAATAGTGCATTCATTTGCTTCACAAGTATACCAGCATATTCATATTCTTATGCACTGAAATAAACCAGATGAAAATGGGCAAGTAATTTTGGATTCCATTCAAAAATGTACATACAAAACGTGCGTCACTTAAGGAATAGCCTAAATATAGGACAAAGTTTTATTACTTGATATTCAATTTTTTTCAATTCATGTTTGTTCATTTGTTTGAATACTGATAAAGAATGAAACATGTTTTTGGATATCTTTCGGCATCCAGAAAATATGGTATATGAAGTTTACCATTGACTTTGTTAATTAAAAAAGTCTTGAGTAAAAATCCCAGTGAAAATGTGGACAATGTCTACCATTAATATTATATGAAGTGCTTATATCTTGTTGCAGAATGTTGCCTTTGTATAGGTCTCTTAACCGTAGGGGATGGGCAGAGATTATGATCATGTGGCTCTCTGAGAGGATTTGCAAGCCATCATCAGGGCAAAGTCTCTTCCATTCCATGGCAAATAGTTGCAGTTTTCCATATCAGGATGTCCATGAAAGGTACCATGTGCATAAAATCATTTTATCTGAAAAGAATTTTGCCATGGAGATAAACTGGATTGAATGTCATCCTTGGCTCCCCATGCCCTGCCATTGGTCACCCATGGTAACCAGGTACTCATCGAGGAAAAGGCATGGGAATATGTTTTTCCCATCTGAATGTCCTTTCTGTTTCTCTGATCTTTCCTTTATAACAATGACTGTGCTCTAGTTCACTAGGCCTGTGATCTGAGAATGACTTTCTGGTGATCCTTTAAGACAGCCAACATTAAGAAAAAGGTATTTCTTTCTACATGCTGAACATTAATGTAGCTATGGCAATGGAAAATGATTTGCTCCATGAAGCATTCAAGTCATGTGAGAGACCAGCTCCCAAATGTGATGGTAAGTGAGGGTCTTGACAGAAGGGTCTAAACTTAAACTGCTGAAAATTAGCCATCAAAACTAAAATTCAAGCCTGCTGCTATGACATTACGAACAAGTTGCAGAGTGTCAAGAAAGGATTTCTAATGTATAGAAGGTGTTGACATTCCCAGACTCACAACATTGATATATGATTTCAGAGTGAAAAATCACTATGTGTGTCTTGTATAAAGCTGGGTTAAAATATGACTGGAGTCATTAATGCAAACAGACAGTCCCGATGTCATTTGTGTCCAGAGTTGCCTCAAATGTACCAGCAACTTAACCACACTGGAAAATGTTTGGAAAACGGCTGATCTTTGTTTGGAAAATGGCTAGTCTTTGTTGGGAAAATGGCTGGTCTTTGTTGACTATTAGATTGATGGATCCAGAAACCTGTAAGTGGCCACTGACAGAGCAAATGGAGACCGACAAAACTGGCAGTAAAAGTTGTAAAACCTCTTCAATGTGTGCAATGAAGGCCACGTCTTCTCTGGATATTGTCAGACTGAAAAAGGAAGAAGGTGCAAGTAAGCATGAATCTTCCAACATGGAAGAAGAGTGTAATAATTGAGAAGCTTCCAGTAATGTGTGCAACAACTGAGCTTGCAAAGTAAGTTCTGTGGAACCACTGGACAAAGCTGACAGAAAAACCATGCTGAGACGCGGTTATCTCCAGGCCTTCTAAGTGCATCAGCAATGAATCAGTACTAGTGCCAAGTATCAATGAACGAGGTGTCACCATAGTTAGTACCAGTTTGCAATGGAGCTATAAACAGTAATGGGTCTGTCTGATGCCAGTCTGTGATACATACATGCATCTATAAGCAGTGATGGGTCTGTCTGATGCCAGTCTGTGATAAATACAGGCATCTATAAGCAGTGATGGGTCTGTCTGATGCCAGTCTGTGATACATACAGGCATCTAGTGCTGAGTTGCATGAGACAGTTCACCAATTCCAGTGCTGGCAATACAAAGCAGCTTAATTAGAGCTGGAGCTACAAATGGTATGGCTGGATGTTGGGCACAATCTAGGACTTGAAGCTGGGAGTGGATGTACCAGGAAAATGGAAAATATATCACCATACCTGGTAAAGGAAATTGAAGACTTAAGTAAAGGTTGTATCATAGCTGGTGTGGTCCAATTTGGCATCTGAGATTCCACACACGTCATCATGGTTAAGATCTCTGTTGTTAATGCCAGGGTGTGTCAGTGTTGCTGCTATACCTAATACTCGTCCAGGTGGGCCACTTTACCAAGATCTGTTCTGTTCGGTGCAATGGTAGAAATGGCACTGTGTGAGAAGCTCTTGATGGCCTAGATTGCTAAATTTTCTTCTGAATGTGCAAGCGTTCCACCTTGATGTATTCAGATAACAGGAGGGTGTCAATGCATGCAGCAATTGATGTGAGGGTGTCAATGCAGGCAGCAATGACATCAATGCTAATGGCATAATACATCCTTGTTCATGTGTTTGTCACTTCTCTCATTCACTTATGATAGTTGTTTGGTAGTGATAGTTGCCTATACATCATTAGACCATCATGAACATATGTCCCATGTATGGCCAGAATTGAACCTCATACAATTTATACAGGCAGAGTGACTGCAGGCTTGAACCACTTGGACCTCATACAAAGGGGACACTACTATGTATGAAGAAAAATGCCCATGGAAATCAGATGCAAAACCTTACAACATCCAATAACAACAATTACCTGACATAAATCTTACAGTTCAGGTTCTATAAGCCAACTGCAGTCATTACGATCTTGACAATCTTATCATACAATGAAGTTAGACAAATGAAGTACGCAATTTTTCTCCATGACATAGACAAAAAATAGATGGTACATTCTTCCCTTATGTGAGAAAACTCCAAAGAATTGCTCAACAGATGAAAAGGAACAAGCAAGTTTAGTGTTTGTGAAGGCCTCAGGATTGAGTGTGCTTTCAATCATGAGTTGAAGCTGTAACTGACAACTAACAGGGTTTGAAACCAATATGGTGGGGGGTAACCATCTTGTCAGAATTCAGCACTTTTGTGACTTACATAAGCCAAAAGACACAGTGAACATTTTTTTGAGTTTTGATTCAAAGGACTGGATTTGTGAGGCATTGGATGAACTCCTAACATGAATGGGTAGTTACCTGAAGAACAACAGCAAAATTAAACAATCACAAAATTATGAGAATTGAAGAGATGGAAAAAGTAATGAAGAACATTTTATAAAATATATATTGCAATGGGGTGACTATAATAAATACTATGATGATAATTCCATGCCAAAATTTCAAGTTATTAACATCACTGAATTTTACAATGTCTCCAAACGTTACTGTACTAAAGTTTAAAGATTATACATGATTTACCATGTTCAAAATATACCTGAGCAAACCCAAAATTTCAATCCAAAAGGTTTCAAGATCAAAATTTTCTGGCTCCAGTTTCACTTAAGTTTTCCAATGACATAATCATGATTCTAGATTATTCTGCTTATAATACTTCAGTCACTATCAATATTTTTGTAATAAGTACAGATAGTGGAAAAATGCAAATTTAAAGCACTCTTTAGGTTTCAATTAAACTCACAGAAATCTTTCTATTCCTGAAATAAAAAAAAAATTAAAAAAAATGGCTGAGGAAATCAGCAGCAGTACATCAAGGCTTCTTAAAGGAAAATTCTCTAGTCCATTCAGAACATTCTGCAAAAAAAAAAATCATTATTACCAATCAAGTAATAGAAAAAACATTCAAAATTTCTCATTCTGAGAAAGAATGTTTAGTAAATTGTGTAAGAAAATTATAACCAGCATTGTTCCTACCGGCACTGATTATCTGTGTATTCACTTCACATAAGTTCTTTTCTGGATTCTGGTGAAATCCATCCTGACAGAGACATACCCCATTCCTTCCAGGTCCTTGTTTTTCTCTGCATATCTCATTAGGACCACAATTAGATGTTAAGTCCAATTCACACCCGTTTCCAAAGGACCCTAAAATAAAGAATAGAAATTATATATTGCACCTGAAATTCACATAAAATATATGTAGAGGGCATTCATGCAAGGAATGGTATGGAGATATTTTATAAATAAACACCAAAACCATTTTTTTGTTAGTATAATACATTTCTTCAATAATACTTACCAGATCATAATATCTAAGGAGAATTACTCCTACCTCGCAATTCCAGCCCTCCCAGGCTAAAGTTTTTACTTATGAAGCTAAAAGTTACCTACCCACATAAATCAGCTACAATGATTTCCCCTTGAAAACGGGATAGACAGTTAACTGCATGGACGATGGGAGGGTGTACTTGTATTATGATTGTGGATGTATTATTGAAGAAACATCTTACTAAAACAAAATTTTTCTTCTACAAATATGTTACCCAATCATATTAGTGCAGGTCTGGTACAAGAATTGGTATGACACCAATAGCAAACTAGATTAGATTCTGATACTTATAAATGTACAGATAGTGGATGGAATGCAAAATCACCTCTTTAGGTTTAAATAAACAAGTGGAAATCATTTATTCCTGAAACGAGAACTGAGGAAATCCTCAAATTTTCCTCAGTGAAATGGCATGATTCCCTAAAGAAAAATTAAAGATTTTATTACTGTATATTCATCTCTGGTGTAGGCAGAATCGTCTATATAACAAAAAACATTGTTACCAACCGAGCAATAAGAAAGATATTCAAAATGTATCAATTTTATGAAGAAATGTTGAGATTTGATTAAAACTAATGAATTTACTAATTCTGTTATTACCAATTAAATAAAATCCTTTAAAAAAATCTCTATATGAAGAAGTTCGTATTAAACAAAAGTACTTAAGATGTGCAGCACCATTATTTTAGCTGCAAAATGTTATTTGTCTTACCAACTGAAACCATTCCAATTATGTGTGAACATTATCACTAACATCTGTCCTACCTGGATTAAATTCACATAAGTCATTTACAGGATTCCAGTGAGCTTCTTCTGTACAGACACATACACCGATCCCTTCAAAGCCTTCCTTTTTTTTGCATATCTCATAAGGTCCGCAACCAGAAAAAACCCCCAAATCACACACCTTTTCTAAAATAAAGAATAGAAAATATCATACATTACACCTGAAATATACATTACCATTACAAAATATCATACATTACACCTGAAATATACATTACCATTACAAAATATCATACATTACACCTGAAATATACATTACCATTACAAAATATCATACATTACACCTGAAATATACATTACCATTACAAAATATCACACATTACACCTGAAATATACATTACCATTACAAAATATCATACATTACACCTGAAATATACATTACCATTACAAAATATCATACATTACACCTGAAATATACATTACCATTACAAAATATCATACATTACACCTGAAATATACATTACCATTACAAAATATCATACATTACACCTGAAATTCACATAAAATAATTTATTTTGTATATGCAGAGGGTATTCATGCAAGGGATGGTACATGTATATTTTATTAATAATAGCACAAAAACAGTGTTTTTCTTTGATCATTAGATCAGGAAAGATGCAGTTTCTTTGTGATAACATTTTAAAAAGGATAATAACACTTTCCTCGACAAAACTGATAGTGTTTGCACAGTAACTGGCAGAATGCAGTTTCCCTACAAGTGCTCTTGAACTGGAATAACACTACTTCCAAAGACAAAACTGCTCTGTGTTTGAGCAAGAACTGCAACACACTGCCATTTTCTAGTTAGCATTTTGCCAAGTAACAAACTCAAATGCACAAATTCTAACAAATTTTTAATGCATAAATGCAACTGATATCATTAAAATGTTGAAATGCTGAAAGAAAATTAACAAAGTTTAACTTGTAAATTTGCAGTTTCATAATCAAGCATGAATGTAAGCACAGAGCAAACTTAAAGTATTATTTCACTAATGCCAAGAAAACATGAAATATAGGTCACAGTGACCAGCTTTTTTATAAAGGTGTAGTACTCATCTAAATGCATCTCCTTCCCTTTTTCATAAATATAGGTTAACGGGTGCAAAAAACCTAGTTTTTAATGAGCTAAATGCAAAAACTTAATCTAAACCAGTAAAATGTTAAATGTTTGTCACAGTGAACTTTTTTTGCGATAAAGATGTGGTACTCATACAGATACACTCAATCATATAGTGTGATGATTCTATCATGAGCAGAGGTTGAAAAAAAATCTGAATCACAAATTCAACCAAAGTCAGTGTACTGTGAAATATAAGTCACAGTGACCTATGTTTGCAACAAGGGTGAAGAACTCATCACGATGCATCCCCCTGCCAAGTTTTATAATTCTAGTCATAACAGTGCTTATACAGTGTGCAAACGAACCTGAGCTAATTGCAAAAACTTAAGCAAGAATGTACGAGTAATGTACATGTATCTACACATTTAGACTCTCCCATGATGAGGGCAGGTGCTATGAAACCCACTGCAAACTGTTGCATAGGAAATCAGTAAAAAGAATGGTTTACATTCAGTAAGGGGGTGTATGTGTGTGTGTGTGTGATTTGGGATTTTAATGTAACTATAACAATTTTGCAATATCGTTATGATGTCTGCAGTATGGCAGTTTATAGTGATGTCTAGCAGACATCATACTGCAGACATGTAGCATCGTGTCCCACCCAGTCACATTATCCTGACACCAGGTCAACCAGTCAACCAGTCCTAACACTAACTCTTAATGCTGAGCGCCAAGTGAGGCAGCTGTTGGTACCAGTTTTATAAGTCTCTGGTATGACTCAGCCGGGGTTTGAGATCACAACCTCCAGGATCAGAGGCAGATGCTCTAACCACTAAGCCACCGGAGTGGTTAGGAAATCTGTAACTTTAGGAAGCCAACAGAATGTGAGTACTGGCACTAGATTAAATAAATTACAAACTAATTCCATACACAGGGAATGCTGTTTTCTATTGACAATTTATTACATATTATGCCCCATAAAGGCTGGCATTTATATACCCAGGGTATAGAATCAGGATGCCTCAAGAAAGCTGGCACTTATATACCCATGGTATAGAATCAGGATGCAGCATAAAGGCTGGCATTTATATACCCAGGGTATAGAATCAGGATGCCTCAAGAAAGCTGGCACTTATATACATAAGGTAAACAATCAGGATGCTCCACTAAGGCTGGCATTTATGTACCCAAGGTAAACAATCAGGATGCCCCATAAAGGCTGGCATTTATATACCAAATGCATAGAACCAGGATGCCCCATAATGGCTGGCATTTATATACCCATGGTATAGAATCAGGATGCCCATCATGGCTGGTATTTATATACCCAGGGTATAGAATCAGGATGCCCCATGGAGGCTGGCATTTATATACCCAAGGAATAGAATCAGGATGCACAATAAAGGCTGACATTTATATACCCAGGGTATAGAAATCGAATGCCCTGAGAAGACTGTCATTTATATATCCAAGGTATAGAATCAGGATACCCTGAGGAGACTGGTATTGATATACCCAAGTTATAAAATCAAGATGCCCCATGGAAACTAGTTTTTATATACCCAACTGTTATTTATATAGAATAGGTATAGATTCAGGATGCTCTGAGGAGATTTGCATTTATATAACCATGGTATAAACTTGAATGCCCTGAGAAGAATGTCATTTATATAGCCAAAGTACAGAATCTGGGTACCCTGAGGAGACTGGCATTGATATACCAAGTTGTAAAATCAAGATGCCCCATGGAAACTAGTTTTTATATACCCAAGCTGTCAGATTCCAGAAATGATCCACAAAACTATGCAGACTAAGGATGGCAGCTATGCATCTTTAACAGGAAAGTTGGCAGATGGGTTTTGTATTAATTAACAAAAAACCTGCACATTAGTGCTTTTACTATATAATGCTATCATGATACACCTCGGATGGATTTGGGAATATAACAATACTGGGGAAAACAGAGAGATCTGCAATATTGTGAATGTTTAGTGCTGAACCCCATTCCATTTATGAATTCACCTCCCAGTCATTCCACTCTTAATATCTTCACTGTATACTGTGTTCATTTCTGTCACATGATTCTCTGTATTGTCCCATTTCAGAGGTCATATATTACTTTGTAAGCATTTAGATCCTATTGTTATCATCTTTAACGCACTGGTCTTAAAACTTCCAGTTCTGGCAGACATTCACAAAAACACAATATATGGTTGCTAATTCTCCAGTGATCCAAGGTCTGAAATGGTGACATGTTATTTTATTGCAATGATGTTGTAAAAAGCCAGCATACTGCAGTACTATTTTTGGTCCTTGATAACATCTGTCATGTTTGATGGATTTTCCACTTACTGAATTGGGAAGGCTCTAGATGTGGTGCCTAATAATTAGGAGACAAATGGAAAGGCAAAACAACGGGAAGGGAACTCCTGTTGTGCAGAATATTTTCTAACAAGCACTACTAATTTAAAAATGAAAATTCAGAAACAAAAAGTTATTGCCACAACTGTTACAATATAATGAAAATGTTATTATGTTTAGTCATATTTGTGACATTATATACCAATGAGCATAGCATGCGATGAGGTGTGTCTATTTGGCAGACATGGCATAACATACTGTGAAAAAACTACAACATAAAAGAAAAAATGACTGAAAACAAAGGATCATTTTGCATATTAATCCCCGTTTGTAAAATGCATGCTTGCTGTACAGCTTGAAATGACATGATCCTTAGAGTATGCATTGATATGACATCACTTTTTACCAGGTATATCATAGCATTATAAACCATATAAGAGATGCAGAGATGCTGCCAGGATTTTATCTAATGGGGTGGAGCTCCACCATTGTCACAAAAAAGGTGGAGAGTATAACAAAAAGCAGGGGAGGAGGAAACAGCCATAGTTCAATAATTACATAAAACTTGATATCCATCTCTCTCTCTTCCTGTTCCACTCAGTTACAGCCCTACTGAAATCAACATCTTTAAAAGATGTTGCCTCTACTTTTATAAAGTTTAAAGTGACATCAATCTGTTCTGAACTTAATAATGTTCTTTACCTGATTGTTTCTGAGCTTGACATGCTAGCTTAGCCAGACGGAACAAGTTCAAAAACTGTTCTTTATGGTTGTTATGTACAATTCTCCACAACTCATGGGCGATGTCTGCTCCAAAATAAGATTTTCACTAAAATAAGCCCTGTCAAAAGTTTTCCTTTCTTGAATCAGTGCTTTACTGACTACTATCCCAGATTTATTATCTGTTCCATAATGCTGTCCATCAATGCCATAGTCCACTTGTACAGACAGATGTATTCTGATCATATAAATATCTTTATTTTCTAATTTCATTTTTAGATTCATATTTACTAAATTATCTTAACCCTTTCAGGGCTATATGGTTTTGTAGCACAAAATCCAGCAGTACTAAACTGTTTGAGAAAAGAAATTAAAATTGCACTTTAATTTTAAATAAGCTGTATTTTAATTTGGATTGGTTTTGCTTTTTCTACATTTAATTTTGAAATACCACTGAATGGGGTTGATGGGCATGCCAACTGTTTTTGTCCATCTATCATGCATATTGGACTCTTATTTAACACATCTTCAGATTCAAAATCACTCATTGATATCTCCATTAACACTTTCCAAGCTAAAAATAATCTAATATACATCATAACTTTAAAAATAAACTGCCATCACCATTATCATCAGCAAGTTTTTGCAGAATGAAATCATCAGCTACAGATGAACCATGCTGGGAATTAGCCATTTGAGGTTTTCTAGGTAGCCCTTATTTTAAACACGCATTTGTAAAACTTCCTTGATGCAAGGTTCTAACTACAACAAAATGTTTTTTCCATGGTCCAATATGCCAATCAAATTTAGTTTAACTACCATTCATGTCAAGCCAAAAAACCTTGAGGTGTAAACAGTTACAAAAAAAGACCTGTTGTGACAAGCACTACAAAACCTCTCTACTAACTTATGTCATGACAAGCATTTTAAGGGTGAATGACTGAATAAAAATTTTACATTGTGCAGACTACATTTTCACATGTGCAACTTTCAATTAATTTGAGGACGTTTTTGCACATCACTAGTTCCCAAGTGCATGAATTTGTGAAAAAAGTTTGTGTGATTCACGCAATTGTGAGTCCTGGGAGCATATCTGGAGATGGGAATTAAAAATAACTTCTTATACAATTTCAATAATCACAATAACAGAACAGCTGAAGACAATGATAAAGCAAATGAAAAGAATATGAAACAATTAGAAATCTTTAGCAATCATGAATCAGTGGCTCAGGCTTACAGTTGTAAAAACTGATGTGATGTCAATAACTGTGTCATAATGAGAAAATTCACTCACTTGCATGTACTTTTCTTTGTGTAATTGATAAGAAGAATCTATGATCTTCAATCTTTGCAAATTTGACAAAGTTTTAAATACTCGTTCAGTTGATATTTTATCGAAAAAATTAATGACAGGGTACTTCTACCCACATCCTTTTATATAATTGGGCATACATGGAGAAGGATATTCAACTTGGAATAGCACAAGAAAATGCAACCGATACATTTTTAAGTGATTTTGGATTGCCTGTACCCTTAGCTCAGAACTGCCACCATAGCAAGACCTTCTCATTAAAATAAGTCAATGTTTTTTATGTAAGTCACACCAATTTTTAGTCAAGTGTAACAAAATATCATGTATTGACAAGTTGGAACACATGCATTCAAAAGTTCAGCAGAGTAATCAGAGACTACTGCAGTGATGGTAAGCAACTAAAAAGTCTGTAACGTACACTTAGACCTTAATCACCTCAAGTACAATTTCACACAAACTGCAGTTCCAAATCATCTCAAGTACAATTTCACACAAACTGCAGTTCCAAATCATCTCAAGTACAATTTCACACAAACTGCAGTTCCAAATCACCTCAAGTACAATTTCACACAAACTGCAGTTCCAAATCATCTCAAGTACAATTTCACACAAACTGCAGTTCCAAATCATCTCAAGTACAATTTCACACAAACTGCAGTTCCAAATCATCTCAAGTACAATTTCACACAAACTGCAGTTCCAAATCATCTCAAGTACAATTTCACACAAACTGCAGTTCCAAATCATCTCAAGTACAATTTCACACAAACTGCAGTTCCAAATCATCTCAAGTACAATTTCACACAAACTGCAGTTCCAAATCATCTCAAGTACAATTTCACACAAATCACCTCAAGTACAATTTCACACAAACTGCAGTTCCAAACCACCTCAAGTACAATTTCACACAAACTGCAGTTCCAAACCCTATGGAGCTCAATGACTTCTTACTATTTTTCAGCTAGACATAATCCTTTAACTTTTTTCCAATTTCACTGGGTAATGGCAATCATCTCAACACCCCTCCCAAGACCTACTTAAATCAACATGTGATGTCCAATAAATGATGTACTTGTCATACTTCCTGCTTTTTCCTCTCTAAATTCTAAATTTTCATTTAATTCATCTGTGCTATTTAAATATTTTAAGAAGCTTACTGTCCCTTTCAATCTCAACACGTTTGTTGGATGCCACTTTCAAAAATTCTGTTAAAGAAAACGTCATCATGCAGATTTTATTTGCATGAAAAAATATTGGGCAGTTTAAAATCCCTGAGGTCCTCCTGTAAAGTTAGTATTGTTACCTGAGCAACTCTGCTAACTGCAATGTGAAACCTGTATCCAAATCAAACATGGACAATCCAGTATACAATTTTACTGTAACAATCATATTTATATAATTTATGTTATTATTCCATAAGTCGGTACTTTAAGGATAATTTCTGTAAGACTTGTGGTTAGATCCAACAGGTCAGGAGGTTTGTTAGCTGTGTAAAAATATCAACATTTTATAAAGTTAAATTATCCAACATTTCAAAATTATAAATTATGCCCAGTGCTAATGTACTGAGCCACAAAGCTCCAAATGGTTACTATGGAAACTATTCCATCGCTTGCTAAGCCAACTCAGACACAACAATAATAGAGCATAGCCTAACTATACTGGGCAAGAAACTGAGAAACTCATGTTGATACACAGGTGGATGCATGACAGATGCTGGACCATGTTGATACACAGATGGATGCATGACAGATGCTGGACCATGTTGATACACAGATGGATGCATGACAGATGCTGGAACATGTTGATACACAGATGGATGCATGACAGATGCTGGGCCATGTTGATACACAGATGGATGCATGACATGTACTAGACATACAGTGCACACTAAATGTTTATTAAAGTGGGCCGGTGTCTTTTCAGACACAAACTTACCACTGCTAGGAAGAGAAACTGTTGCTGGTGGTACTTGGGTTGTAAAATTCGCATGTACAGAAGGACATGTTGTGGGAGGCACTCTAGTGGGTGCATTGGTAGAGGATGTGCTATTACATGGAGGTACAGGTATTGCTGTTGGTGGGAATAAGACCTTTTGCAGGGTACTTGGCCATTCACTAAAAAAACCAACTTTCACAAGTACCTTTGCTGTAATCTGTGAACAATGAAAAGATCAAGACTATACAAATGTAGACATTAAAAAACTTCATCATCTATTAGACTATATTAATTTTAGTTCCTATTCTATTAAGTTTAAATAGATACATTCTGACCTCTCTTGGCTAGCGAGCTGATGGGAAGTGGTTAAGAGTGAGGCTTCTGAAATGAGAGGCATGGTAAAGAAAGGTTATGTTCTGAGAGGTGGTGCCACTGAATTTCACACAAGGATTTTGTCAAAATGGTGTCTAGCATCTGAAAACAGTGTCTACAGAAGCTAAAAGAAATTTGTAACTATTTTCTTATTAATTGAAACTATTACTACTTTAGTTACCATTTATACCCATTAACAGAATCTGTCTGTGAACAGATCTTCATGACCATAGTCACAAACAGAATGAAACACACGGACCCTGAACTTCAACTTGAAATATGAATATACCAAATACCATAGATCCTTATCTATTAGTGTATTATGTGATGGCAAATTGGGGTCTCTGCTGTACAGAAATTATGAATAAACCAAACATCATAGATCCTGATCTGTTAGTGCATTATGTGATGGTAGATCAGAGTCTCTGCTGGAAATAAATGATGAACAGATCAAACACCACAGATCCTGATCTGTTACTGCATTATGTGATAGCTGTACAGAAATTATTAATAAACCACCAAAGATCTTGATCTGTTCATTCACTGTGAAAAAAAAAGAAATCAGTATCTCATGTAAGATCATAGTCTATGTGAAATCATAGAAAGATCAAAGACTGTAGATCCATTAAATGTTTTGTTGATTTATCATTTCACTTAGTTTATATTCCACACTCATTTCCATACATTTGCCAGTATGTAAATGGCTGATTGTTCAGTGTTCAAAAAGCTAACCATGTGCTTGTAGTATTCTACTTTCTTCATTAAAACCATATTTCATGTTTAAATCATAAGTGTGTCTTATATCAGGGTTCATACAGATCAGGACAGCTGAAATTCAATAACTTTTCAATGACCAGTTTTCAGTTTTCAGTGACTACACACAATATCAGGTGTTCTGCTTCAGTTACTAATTTAAATACAAGAATCAAATACAAAAAACAATACATAAATAAATAAATGTAACATGAAAGGGAAATGATGTGTAAAAAGAAAATTATTGTAACCCAGTTGTTAACCATTGCCCTTCAGCTTCGATACTTTCTTCTCTAGCTGCAATTCCAGTGCTTTCACTTCAGATATGCTGCCAGGATTTTATCTAATGGGGTGGGGGAACCACTTGTTATGAAAATATGGGGGGAGAACAAAAAGAAGGAAGGAGGAAATGGCCGTAGTTGACCATATACCGAACACTTCATTTTTAAAAGATGTTGCCTCTAATTGTATCCACATTAATCTGTTGATTTTTCTGAGCTTAATCTGTTCCTCACCAGTGTATGAATATTGTTCTGTGCTGAGATGCTCCTGCTGATGTGGCATGTACATAGCTAGCTTAACCAACTGGAACAAAATCTATTCCATATGTTTATTATGTACATTTTTTCACTTCTCATGGGTAATGTCATTTGGATAGTTTGGCTCCAAAATAAGATTTTTCACTAACATGAGCTATGCTTAAGTTTCACTTCTTGAAAAGTGCTTTACTGACTACTATGCCAGATTTCCTATCTGTTTAATAATGCTGTATTAGGATTTTGAGTCCATTAACGTCATAGTCTGCTTGTTCAGACAGTGGTATTTTGATCAAATAAATATATTTACTTCCTAATTTTATTTTTAGGTTATTTATTAAATTTATCTGAACCTTTATAAGGCTATATGTAGCTATTCTCAAGGTATTTTGAATAATGCATTTTTAAGAACTGTTAACTTTTTGGGATTTATCCTCATTACTGCATATTTATGTCTAAGATATTATGCCAAAAGCTGATTAAAAACTGAAATCTAAAAATAGCATGTAGTCACAATTTTCTAGACTCTGGGAATTTGCAAACATGTCAAAAATATAAACACTTTTTATAGTACCCTAAATTAAATAAATGTGACATCCCGAGATTTCTTCAAGTGGATTAAGAAGAGAGTGAAAACTAACCCCATGTTTTTCCTATCTAGGATAATTTGGTGGTAAATCATCCCCGATTGTACATAACAATTCACCTTGCACTGATTCAGTCCAAAAAGAAAATATAAACCTGGTGAATCAAAGAATACAAATTCGTGTTACTATTCACTGTTTCAATTGAACTCATCCTTGTACCAGTAAACTGAGTAGTAAATAACATATCCAGACAATACTTTAAAACACTCCTCAAGAATAGGGAGTTAATCCATGTTTATAAGTCCAAGATTGGTGGTAACAATTGCTAAATGAATAGTCTAGAAATTTACACCTCTTGCGCTGGTGATCAGACCTATTAAAATCACATTATAATATATTTAATATTTGAAAAGTTATGAATTTGTTATATGGTGTGCTGATTTTGTTCAAAAAGTTGGCATACATTTGCAGTGTAACATATTTTCGAGCTTTCAAAATGACATCAGTAACTGTTCTGGTTTTGATTACATGCGTAACCCACTCAATTCAGAGCTCAATTTCAGTCAAGGTGCATCAGCTAAAATTCTCACTTTTAACACTTTTCTAGCTCCAATAATCTATGTAATTCATAGCTTTAAAATAAACTGCCATCACTATCATCAGCCAGTAGGCCAAAATTAATCATCTAACTTAGATGAACTGATCTGGGATTGAGGTCTAGGTAGCCCGTATTTTAAACATGCATTTGTAAAACCAACTCAATGCAAGGTTCAAACACAGGAGTCTGACGTTTTATCAATAAAGTATAATGAAATCTTGGACAATACGAAATCACCTTATCGGTACTGTAAATTAACACATTTATAGTACCGATAAGGTGAGTTCGTGTTGTCGGAGATTTCATCATACTTTACTGATAAAACATCAGACTCCCATGGTTCAAACTATGCCATAATGTCTTGTCCAGGATCCAATGTGACAATTAAACTTAGTGATGTCAAAGAATGTTAATGACATCATGTGAAAGAGGCGCTATGCATAATATCCGATTACTTCATGTGGATAACAAAATAGTGGAATTGATAGCATAATAAAAGAAAATCAAATCATACTTCTCAATCATCACACAATGTAAAATTAATGACTCCAAAGTGAAATTTTTCATCACTTTTTATTTTTTAAGCAAAATCTCTAAAGTTCAATGACTTTCAATGACCCAGGTGAAATATCAATGACTTTTAACGCCTTGAATTGAGGTGTTCATTTCTCAATGACTTTGAATGACCTTTAATGACTGTGCGAACAGTATAATATTTATTCAATATGAATTATAAAAGAAACTCAAAAAAGAAAACAAGCAACATATCAATTCTCAAATGAGACTGGGAACAGCCACAATAGGTACAGAACCACATTTTGTAGCGACACAATGGGCAGGGATGTTAAGTGTTCATTCACTTGGTCAATACACAGTTGCCTGATAATGCATGACATCATGATATTTGAGCCTATACTGCACACATGAGATCACAAATAGATTAAAGACTGTAGATCCTGATGTGTTGGTGCATTATACAATGGCAGATTGGAATTTGTGCTGTGCATATGAAATCCCATTTGTATGTATTTATGCATGTATATATAGGGTTTGTTGTTGTTGTTGTTACAGGGTTTAACGCCATTTTTCAGCACAAGATAGGCTATACATGGCGGCCAGTATTAATGGTGGAGGAAGAACCCGGGAGAACCCGGAAAGAACCACCGACCCACGAGAAGCTACCGGCAAGCTTTCTCACATAACCACATTGGCCGAGCCCGAGACTCGAACCCACGCAGACAGAGGTGAGACGGCAGTGATCCGTAACGGACAGCGCTTTAGACCACTCGGCCACTCAGGGCCCCTATATAGGGTTTAACAGCACATCAACAGTCCTAGCTATTTAATGCCAAACAAAAACTTGATATCTAAAATGGTAACAGCAAAAACCTTTCCAAAAATAAACTTCTCCAAACAAAAGTAAACATGAGGCCAAGAATAAGAGGGAATGATACTGTCACTGCTTTCAAAACAAGCAATGATGTTGCAAATACTTTCAAAAAAGGCATACATTCAAATATGGCAATGATATTGCAAATAATTTTGTTAAAAATGCAAATGAAAATAAAGTTCAAACCCTTAAAAGGTCACCTTTTCAATATAAAAACCACACTCATTTAAAAAGTCAAACACTAATCTGAGCATCATCAGTGGATGCATCCCATGGCAAATAACTTGCCTCTGGTAACTGACTCTGACAGCATGCAGTTTAGAAAATCAGCTATATTCTACCCAAGCTCAAAACAACTTATAAACCCAAAATGAAATGAAATATAATGTCAATCAAGAAACATGTACATTACAATAGGCAGTTCACTCAATCACCTAACTACGAAGGGAAGGTCATTTGAAGGTGAGAGTGGTGTCACATTATCTGTCAAGGTATGTAGGCTTACAAAAAAAGTTAACTGATTAATTAATCACAGAAGTAATTATTTTCCACTGTTACCTAAGACCCTGTTGGATACAGGAATCATCTAGTTCACTATAATTGTAAAGGTTTCTTTTTGGTACAGACACTGCACTAGATCAACTAGATCTTGAAAAAAAAGAAACATGCATACACACACATTTGAAATCAAACGTGTCCTGATGTGAAATAAGCTCATAGGGGTGGGGGGTGTTGCGGGGTTGGTCCTCTATGATGACAACTTAATAGATAATTAAACTATCAGTTATTTTATGCTCAACTCAATATTACAGTGAGGAGAAAATTAAAAATGGTTTGGATATTAGCTTTCTTTTTTACATTCTTGGAGGAAAATCTAAGACAAGTGATTGAATCTTCAGATACTTACACTGAAGTTAATGCTGGATGAGTTGCTGTTCTCTGTTAAGTTGAAAAAGAGGTACACATCTGCACTGCCCACATCATGATATGAAAAGGATAAACCTGTAATATAAATCATAGAGAAATTAGCATTTCATCCAAACATTTGGACTGTATGGTAAGTACATTTTCGTCATACATTTTCATTATAAAAATGCACTTGCCTCTACAAGAAATAAAAATAACAAAAATATAAACAAATATAAAATATAGTGTGCAGATACAAGAAACATATCTTCCATAATAGGGTAAGAATCCATTTGACAAGGCAGACTTATGTATTACTGTAAGGATACAATATGTGTAAGCTCCGTCTCACACTTTTTATGTGTAAACTCTGTCTCACACTTTTTATGTGTAAACTCCGTCTCACACTTTTTATGTGTAAACTCTGTCTCACACTTTTTATGTGTAAACTCCGTCTCACACTTTTTATGTGTAAACTCCGTCTCACACTTTTTATGTGTAAACTCTGTCTCACACTTTATATTATGTTGAATTTACCTATTTTCAACTACATGCTCATAAAACTTCTTTCAAAATATAATGGCATAATTAATTTGCAGTCTCCTGCTCATGCTCATAATTAAAGCAATCCAAGAGTTTGATGATATAGATTTGTTTATCATAATCCAAGTCATCCAAGAGTTTGATGATATAGATCTGTTTATCATAATCCAAGTCATCCAAGAGTTTGATGATATAGATCTATCATAATCCAAGTCATCCAAGAGTCTGAAGATATATACCCATTTATCATAATCCATGTCATGCAAGAGTTTGATGATATATACCCATTTACCAAAATCCAAGTTATCCAAGAGTTTAAAGATATAAATCCATTTACCATGGGGGCGCTCACCAGTTATTATGTACTTTTAAGTGAGTGACATATGTAAGGTGAAGTTGTTTGCATTTAAAACATGCACAGTGGAGAGAATGTTGACATACCTCTATGCTACTTTGATGTAATGTGGCTGACATTTCTTAGGATACTGTACTTTTGGAAATTGTAAATGATCTTAGCACACTGCTAACTAAAATGACTGCTCCCTTGTGCTCCAAAAATCAGCCTGAATTTGTCTAAAGTACACTATCCTTAGCAGCTATTAAAATAGGGAAAATGAATTTTGCCACACTAGACAATACCAGCTTCTGAAAGTGCAATGAATGAATTACCAAATATATAAAATGTAAAAAATGCTATCAGCTCTTTTTTTTACAATTTACCTCTGAAGTTCAGGAAGTGAAAATGACCAAGTGGAGCTAGTACTTTTTTGAAAGGTGCACATCTGGAGTAAGACCAAGCTGTATACTCTATAACCCATGTTACACCCATCAATCATACACCAAATGAAAGGGAATTAAAGGTTCTTTTTTCATGTACAATTTTTGTCACTTACATTTTGCTACTAGTTAAAGTCAACACTAACAAAAGAAAATACTTTTAAAAAAGTACAGTCCTACATGTGCTGAAATTGGCCAAGATTTGGTCAGCATGAGAAAACTAATCCCTTGCTGAGGCAACCAAAGGGGTGAGGCTATTCACAGGGAAATAAAAAAAAACTTTAAATAACTGACATTGTTACAGAAACATAAGTGTTATAAAATTGTGTGACTCGTTACTTCATCTCATTTAAAAGACCTCCAATCTTTTTATTTCAGCAACCTGGCATGACTGAATTATTATTTTTATTAAGCTTTAGAAATACCATTTGATTTTAGAAACAAAACTCCTCATTTTTGATGCTTCTGATGCATAATCATTGTTCTGCAGTAGATTTGTCAACTAAACCCTTTTATCTCAGGACCTGGTTACGTCAATGATTTTTTGACACCCCTGACGTAATCGAGATAACCGGGTTTGACTGTATATACCATTTTACCAACTTTATTGAAACTGGATGAGAAATATAGTCTCTAGATCTAGAGGTATTGAGTTCAGCCAGTAGTCAGATGCATGCTATGTCATTAATATGTTCAGATCTCACTTGTTATAGCTCCTGTCTTTGACAATGATAACGTAAACTAAACAAGCTCAGTCAAAATGATCTCATTTGTATGCACAGATCTTGCTCATAATCAAATTCATCCAAGATTTTGATAGTACAAGACTATTAACAAGTCTGATTAAAACTGCATCAAAAATAAAGATTACTGACAAGCTCAGCCAATAAAATGCAACGTCTTACTGTCAGTATGCATAAATTCCACTCATCATACTCAAACAAGAACTTGATGGCATAGGTCTATTACCCAAGTTTCATCAAAATCAGATCAGTGCCTTGAATAAAATAAAAACTCAGCCAATCAGATGCCAGATCATCAAAAGATACTTATACTAAAATGAAGCATGGGTGCTGAAATGTACTAACACTAAAATGCTGTAGGGTGCTGAAAGATACTTAAACTGAAATGCTGTAGGGTGGTGAAAGATATATAAACTGAAATGCTGTAGGGTGATGAAAGATACGTAAACTGAAATGCTGTAGGGTGCTGAAAGGGTTGTTCTAAGGTACTTAATTGAGATGCTGTAGGGGTGTTGTAAGATACTTATACTGAAAAGCTGTTGGAGTGTTGTAAGATACTTATATTGAAATGCTGTAGGGGTGTTGTATGATACTTTTATTGAAATCCTGTAGGTTGCTGAAAGGTACTCAATAATGAAATGCTGTAGAGTTGCTGTAAGGTTGCAAGGTATTTATATTGAAATGAAGCAGTGGTGTTGTAAGATACTTATACTGAAATGCTGATGGAGTGTTGTAAGGTACTTATATTGAAATGCTGTTGGGATGTTGTAAGATACTTTTATTGAAATTCCATAGGTTGCTGAAAGGTACTCAATACTGAAATGCTGTAGAGGTGTTGTAAGGTTGCAAGGTATTTATATTGAAATGATGTAGGGGTTTTGTAAGATACTTATATTGAAATGCTGTATTGGTGCTGTAAGGTAATCAATACTGAAATGCTGTATGGGTGTTGTAAGATACTAAATACTGAAATGCTTTATGAGTGCTGAAAGGCACTTAATACTGAAATGCTGTATGGGTGTTGTAAGATACTTAATACTGAAATACTGAATGGGTGCCGAAAGTTACTTATACTGAAATACTGTTATGTGTGTCATAAGATACTTATACTGAAATGCTGTAGGATGCTGAAAGGTACTTAACACTGAAATGCTGTAGGATGCTGAAAGGTACTTAATACTGAAATACTGTAGTATGCTGACAGGTATATAATATTGAAATGCTGTATGGGTGCTTAAACTTACTTACCTGTATAATGAAATGCAGTAGGGGTGTTGTAAGATACTTATATTGAAATGCTGTAGGGGTGTTGTTAAGATACTTATATTGAAATGCTGTATTGGTACTGAAAGATACTTAATCCTGATATGCTGTAAGGGTGCTGAAACATACTTGATACTGAAATGCTGCAGGGGTGCTGAAAGGTACTTAATACTGAAATGCTGTAGGAGTGCTGAAAGATATGTAATACTGAAATGCTGTATGGGTACTGAAAGATACCTAATACTGAAGTGCTGCATGGTGCCGTAAGATGCTTAATACTGAAATGCTGTAGGGGTGCTGTTAGACACTTAATACTGAAATGCTGTATGGTGCTGTAAGATACTTAATACTGAAATTCTGCAGGGGTACTGAAAGATACATGATAATGAAATGCTGTAGATGTGCTGAAAGATACTGAATACTGAAATGCTGTAGGGATACTGAAAGATACTTAATACTGAAATGCTGTAGGAGTGCTGTAAGATACTTAATATTGAAATTCTATAGAAAGCTGAAAGGTACTTAATACTGAAAAACTGTAGGATGCTGAAATGTATTTAATACTGAAATGCTGTAGGGGTGTTTTAAGTTATTTATACTGAAATGCTGTATGGTGCTGTTAGATACTTAATGCTGAAATTCTGCAGGGGTACTGAAAGATACATAATAATGAAATGCTGTAGATGTGCTGAAAGATACTGAATACTGAAATGCTGTAGGGATACTGAAAGATACTTAATACTGAAATGCTGTAGGAGTGCTGTAAGATACTTAATACTGAAATTCTATAGAAAGCTGAAAGGTACTTAATACTGAAAAACTGTAGGATGCTGAAATGTATTTAATACTGAAATGCTGTAGGGGTGTTTTAAGTTACTTATACTGAAATGCTGTATGGTGCTGTTAGATACTTAATACTGAAATCTTTTAGGGGTGCTGTAAGATACTTAATACTGAAATACTGTATGGGTGCTGTAAGATACTTAATACTGAAATGCTGTATGGGTGCTGTAAGATACTTAATACTGAAATGCTGTAGGAGTGCTGTAAGATACTTAATACTGAAATGCTGTAGGAGTGCTGTAAGATACTTAATACTGAAATGCTGTAGGAGTGCTGTAAGATACTTAATACTATAATGTTGTAGGAGTGCTGAAAGATACTTAATACTGAAATGCTGTGTGGGTACTGAAAGATACTTAATACTGATATGCTGTATGGTGCTGTAAGGTACTTAATACTGAAATGCTGCAGGGGTACTGAAAGGTACTTAATACTGATATGCTATATGTGTGTTGTAAGATACTTAATACTGAAATGCTATATGGGTATTGAAAGGTACTTAATACTGATGTGCTCTATGGTGCTGTAAGATACGTAACACTGAAATGCTGTAGGAGTGCTGTAAGATACTTAATACTGAAATGCTGTAAAGGTGCTGTAACATACTTAATACTGAAATGCTGTATGGTGCTGTAAGATACTTAATACTGAAATTCTGCAGGGGTGCTGAAAGATACTTAATATTGAAAAACTGTATGGTGCTGTAAGATACTGAAATGTTGTAGGGGTGTTGTAAGATAGTTAATACTGAAATGCTGTAGGGTGTTGTAAGGTACTAAATACCGAAAAGCTGTAGGGGTGTTATAAGATACTTAATACTGAAATGCTGTGGGGGCTTCGAAAGGCAATTGCATCAGGGACAGTCATATGTGCTTCTCACTCCGATGTGCTTGTGCTAGCCAAGGTAGCAAAACTGGTAGAATATTGGACTCATCTTTTGGGAAGCAGTTTCAATACCTATACAGACCAGGCTGAATCTGCTACCTCATTGTCTCCATGGGAAAGGCATTTAGCTCCCAGTTCCTCAGCATGATATAGCCAACATATTAACCAACCAAGCAACCTGATGCACTGGTATGCAGGGATGATTCGATTCTAATTAGGGCTAATTGGTAGTCCCGATTTCCAATGGCAGCCACATAATTTTTATTCTGAAATATTCCAACTGAAAATTATCTATCTTGCTTCCTAAAAATTTATATCTGTAACTTATGTAATTGGATATGAAATGTAATTTTACCTTATTTCCATACCAGAAGTTAACCTGATCATACAAAAGTCAGTTACTTCTCTTTAAGTGCAAACAGGAATAATAAATATGAAAAATTTACCAAACAAAATTTAAAGTGTGATGCAAGATAGGAGATTGGAAACAATAAGTAATTGTTTTGCAATAACAAAATTCCCAGTTCTTGGGAAGGGGACCTTTTAAAACTGTATTGCTGAAATCATCCCTGGCATGCAAGAAAGCAATTAACACTTAGATTTGTTTTCAGAATCCACCCAATATAAGTCATCTGTGACTTCTTCAATGTTGGCCAGTCTACTATAGGCTGCACTACTTACGCCATAACTAAATCATACAATATCTTCTATAAAAAATTATGTTAATGTATTTGCTCTTTAATCTAACAGACACTGTGAATCAATCAAAGAAACAATATATTGTTTTAGTAGTTTAGAAATCTGTATAACACTTACCTCTACATATACCAAACATTTGGAATTTGTTAGATTCCATTCTAATTGGTAGAGTTAATATGATATACTTTTTTTGTTTAGGTAAAATGTACGCAGTCATACACTTGTCACTGAAAGCTGTTTCTCCTTTAATATTCCAAGGGCAGCACAAGAAAGAACTTCAGATTGTGATGCTCAAACATGATTAATGTTCAATAACCATTCATTTGAATTGTAGTATTAACATATAACAATAATAACTGCACCTCATGTTGACCCTGCACATGTCTCTATCAAAGGTCAATTACAATATAAGTGTTGATTGGCTAATTGTTTAGTCTGTATAAAACTGGTGGCACACATCATACAGTACAAGTGTTGATTGGCTAATTGTTTGGTCTGTATAAAACTGGTGGCACACATCATACAGTACAAGTGTTGATTGGCTAATTGTTTGCTCTGTATAAAACTGGTGGCACACATCATACAGTACAAGTGTTGATTGGCTAATTGTTTGGTCTGTATAAAACTGGTGGCACACATCATACAGTACAAGTGTTGATTGGCAAATTGTTTGGTCTGTATAAAACTGGTGGCACACATCATACAGTACAAGTGTTGATTGGCTAATTGTTTGGTCTGTATAAAACTGGTGGCACACATCATACAGGACAAGTGTTGATTGGCTAATTGTTTAGTCTGTATAAAACTGGTGGCACACATCATACAGGACAAGTGTTGATTGGCTAATTGTTCAGTCTGTATAAAACTGGTGGCATAAACTGGTGGCACACATCATACAGGACAAGTGTTGATTGGCTAATTGTTTGGTCTGCATAAAACTGGTGGCACACATCATACAGTACAAGTGTTGATTGGCTAATTGTTTGCTCTGTATAAAACTGGTGGCACACATCATACAGTACAAGTGTTGATTGGCTAATTGTTTGGTCTGTATAAAACTGGTGGCACACATCATACAGGACAAGTGTTGATTGGCTAATTGGTCGGTCTGTATAAAACTGGTGGCACACATCATACAGTACAAGTGTTGATTGGCTAATTGTTTAGTCTGTATAAAACTGGTGGCACACATCATACAGGACAAGTGTTGATTGGCTAATTGTTCAGTCTGTATAAAACTGGTGGCATAAACTGGTGGCACACATCATACAGGACAAGTGTTGATTGGCTAATTGTTTAGTCTGTATAAAACTGGTGGCACACATACAGTACAAGTGTTGATTGGCTAATTGTTCAGTCTGTATAAAACTGGTGACACACATCATACAGTACAAGTGTTGATTGGCTAATTGTTCAGTCTGTATAAAACTGGTGGCATAAATCATACAGTACAAGTGTTGATTGGCTAATTGTTCAGTCTGTATAAAACTGGTGGCATAAATCATACGGTACAAGTGTTGATTGGCTAATTGTTCAGTCTGTATAAAACTGGTGGCATAAATTATACAGTACAAGTGTTGGCATAAATTATACAGTACAAGTGTTGATTGGCTAATTGTTCAGTCTGTATAAAACTGGTGGCACACATCATACAGTACAAGTGTTGATTGGCTAATTGTTCAGTCTGTATAAAACTGGTGGCACACATCATACAGGACAAGTGTTGATTGGCTAATTGTTCAGTCTGTATAAAACTGGTGGCACACATCATACAGGACAAGTGTTGATTGGCTAATTGTTTAGTCTGTATAAAACTGGTGGCACACATCATACAGTACAAGTGTTGATTGGCTAATTGTTCAGTCTGTATAAAACTGGTGGCACACATCATACAGTACAAGTGTTGACTGGCTAATTGTTCAGTCTGTATAAAACTGGTGGCATAAATTATACAGTACAAGTGTTGATTGGCTAATTGTTCAGTCTGTATAAAACTGGTGGCACACATCATACAGTACAAGTGTTGATTGGCTAATTGTTCAGTCTGTATAAAACTGGTGGCATAAATTATACTAAGCCATGTTTGAGACTTTAACCCCATAGCATCAGTAAATGTAGGCTGTCAATATACCTGTGCCAAAAGCACCGAGTGAAGTATGATATACACATAACACATTGCCTATATGACTCTATACAAATAGCCCTGCCTGTAAAATTTAAAGCAGTGTAGTATATGTTAAATTCAACATAAATTTTAACCATTTCATCTTCATGTACATATCTGTTAGCAACAGACAGGTTCAAGAATAAAATCTAATCTTCACTGCTATATAATTATTTTTCACCAAAGAATTTTGCATTTGCTTTAAAATCTCGTGACAATTCCATTCCCTGTCAAGTCGGTGAAGCTGTGTGACCAATAGTAGTCGGCCTTTCTCAACCTGTAAATCAACTGGTATGTTGTCCACATCGGTATCAATACGTCATCTGAATTTGATAAATATACATGTATTATCAAAACTCAGTGTTGTCAGCATCTATATTTATGTCTATAACTTACTTTCTGAAGCCTTCCAAGTAATAATTCTTATCATCCAAAACTCAATAATAAAGTCCTGAACAAAGTCCGTGGCCTCCATTTTGAACAAGGCAGAATCTGACCCAGGAACTTAAAACAGCTGATTATCACTGCATCTTAAATAACAACCACATGATGTCAAGTCCTGGTAATTTTATCAAATGTCAATAGTTTGTAATATGAGGATTTTCCAGAAGGTGACAGTACTAAAACAGCTAAAAATGGCCAATGTTTACTATAGCGTTGAAACACACTTCTATGTAGCTGTTACAGAGGCATCCAAATGCATTTGTATATAATAATAATAATGAGGACTTTATATATCACCTAATCTTTGGAAGCTCTAAGTGCTTTACAACATTAGAGAACACCTAAAAAAAACCATATATAATGATATGATTACAAAAAACAAACATCATGAAATTAGAAAACAGAAAACCTGCTGAAAATATTTAAGGTAAGGAAACATTGTCTTTAAGTTTGTTCTTGCAGTTGAAATAGGTAAGTTTTAAGAGTGCTCTTGAATGAGATCACTGTGTCTTTGTGTCTAAGTTCCACGTTGCTGGTCCCTGGTGTGCAAAAGAATGTTGTCCATATGACTTCATTTTCATAGTGGGAATAATGCAAATACGAGTGTCAGAAGAGGAGCTTAAGTATCTTGCTGGTGTGTACACATGGGTGAGGTCAGATAGGTATGTTGGACTGGAGTCCGTCAGTGAAACGTAGCACAGAGAACAAATTTTGTGTTTGATTCTGGTTCGAATGGATAGCCAGTGTAGGGTACAGAGCAGAGGGGAGGTGTACTCTGATCGTGGTACTCTAAGGATGATCTGCGCAGCTGTGTTTTGAACTTTTTGAAGTTTCTGGAGTAGATATTGAGATGAACCAGACAGAATTGAGTTACAATAGTCCAGTCTTGAAAGTACTAGGGAACACACAAGTGTTTTAGTGGCATCAAATGAAAGATAACTGCAAATGGAGCTGATGCATCTCAGCTCAAGATATGCAGCCTTGGTGCAATGCAAGAGTACTGTCGAGAGTAACACCTAGGTTTCATACTGACTGTGTGAATTTAATGTTGGTGTTGCTGATATTTATTTTTTGAGATAAAGAATGTGAATAAGAAAGTCTTTGTGTTGTAATCAGAATGGCTTCAGTTGTATCATCATTCATCTGCAGCTTGTTACGTGTCATCCATGATTTCACATCGGAAATGCACCTCTCTACACCTTAGATGGTAGTATCAACTTCAGTTGGGTGGCTAGATTTATATATTTGGGTGTCATCAACGTACAACTGTTGAGACACTGGATGAAGATCTATGACACTTGAGAGCGGCTGAGTGTATAGAATGAAGAGAATAGGCCCTAGAAGAGACCCCTGTGGAACACCACAACACAGATCAACTGGGCTGGAGTGTTTTCCATTTGCAGACACAATTTGTGTCCTGTTGACCAAGTAGGACTTGAACCACAGTAAGGCTGTATCATGAATGCCAAATACATTCTGGAGACGGTGAAGCAATATATCATGGTCGATTGTGTCAAGTGCTGCAGACAAGTCAAGGAGGGTGAGGACTGTAATCTTTCCACTATCCAAAGCAGAGAGAAGGTCATTAATTACTTTCAGAAGAGTAGTTTCATTACTGTGGCAAGCGCAATATGCAGACTGTCTTGTACACTGCTAAAAAGACTGTCTGAATTCAGATGAGATACTAGTTGGGATAGAACAACTTTTTCTAAGATTTTTGACATGAATGGGAGATTAGAAACTGGGTGGTAGTTCTTTAAATTGTTATGGTCGAGTGTTGGTTTCTTCAGCAGAGGCTTTACAATAGTATTTCTGAAAAATGATGGGAATTCGCTGGATGAGAGAGAGGTATTAATAACATCAGTTAGTGAAGGCAATATTGGATCTAAGCACTTAAGCAGCAGTGATGTCGGAATCGGATCAAGTTCACATGACTTTGGTGCACTCTTCATCACAACTGTACGTACTAAATCCATAGAGACTGGTTCAAATGCTGCTCATGGTTGCCGCTGAAATTCTGTATCAAAACTGTATGGTGATGACAAGTGAAATTGTGTTGTCAAGCTTATCTCTAATGGTTTGTACTTTGTCATGGAAGAAATTTGCAAACAGATCCAGAAGGTCAACTAGAGAGAAGGTAGTTGGAAGTGGTGTACATTTGTTCCTTGACATTAGCTTGTTAGTAATTTCGAACAGCTCCTTGCAGCTGGAACTTTTTGTGATTTTAGTACTGTAGAGGGCTGATTTCGCTGCATGGACTATGTTTGTGACGTTCTTCTTAGCGGATTCATAGATTTACTTATGAATAGTGAGTCTGGTGGAAAGCCAAAGCCTCTCAGCTTTATGGAGGTCTCTTTTAGCAGTGCAAAGCTGGTCCCTAACACTGCTATACCATGGAGAACACTTCTGAATTAATATTCTAAGCTTGGTTGCTGGGGCATGTTTGTCAAGCAATGAATGCAGGCAGTTATCAAATTGTTTTGCTGTAGGAGGTAACCAAGTTGTTAGGTTTGCTTGGATGTCATGCATTAGTTGGGTTCTATTTATCATACAGAGGTCTCTCTTAGTAGCAAATAAAGGTGGAGGGTTAGGGACTGATACATCAAGGTGGCATATAATGCAGAGGTGATCTGATGCAAGTTCGTGGGACACCAGGGAGGACTGGAGAATATTATCATCAGGTCTATGAAGAATCCAGTCTAAAATGTGACCATGTTTATGGGTGGGTTGGCTGACTGACTGACTTGAGGTTGAAAACGTGAATGGAATCTAGGAGTTTTGATGTGTATGGGTTTCCAGGACAGTAAAAGTTAAAGTTGAAATCTCCAAGAATAATCAGGTTGCCACCTATCAAATTTCCATACTCCAGGAGATTCGAAAACTGCTCCAAAAAGAGAGATTCAGTCAGCTTGTATTTTCTACTAGGAGGGTGGTGGTAGAGGCAGAAAAAATGGACTGACCTTTGTTCCAGTGTGAGTGTGGTTTGGACCAGTTCAAATGATGTGTTGTAGAAATTGAAGGTTGTAGTGTGATTAAGACGGTTATCATGGAGTTCTTTGCGATGAGAGCAATTCCACCTCTTTGAGAGTGGTGGGGGAAGGACTTGATAAAGTAACCGGTGGGTATTAGATCCATGCACTTAGGCTCATCGCCTGATTTTTTTGCCATGTTTCTGTCAGGAAAAAGATGTTGATAATCTGATGTTGATAAAATTAACTATTTCTGTGCACTTTTCCGGTGGTCCTACTGATTGGGCATTGAATAATGCAATATGCAGTGGTATCTCTTGGATAGTTGACACATAGGTTGACGATTTAATAGGTATTTGAATCAGGTTATCTAAATTAATGGCCAACTTTTTAAACTGCTGTGCTGGAAAGGGTGAAAGGGAGATAACTGGAATTCTTCTTCCTGTTCTACGCTGGCCAGCTTTGAAACATTTCTTTTTTCGCTTCCGTTATCGTTTAAGTAATGATGACTGTAGTTCCAGGTCATTTAGTGCACAATGTAGTGTGGAGAGCAAAGGAGTGGTCATTTAAAGCAATTAATGAGCGTCCATCATAGCATAAATGGGTGGACTGGTGAGTATCACGTGGTGGCGGTTTGTTCAACAACAAAGGAAGCTGTAGCAGTGAAGCAAGACAGCTGAGAAAAAGCCTAATTGTTCTCATTTCCAAAACAAGAAGATGAAGAAACACATTCAAACAGAACAGCCAATGCATGATGAACACAATAACGTAGACGAAGACAGACAACAAGCATATATGTCATGAAAAATGGCACAAAAATCCAGAACAGCTGCTTCAAGCCAGTTAAGCGATAGCAGCCATCTTGATCATCTTCATATGACTCAGTCTGAAGTGTGAGAATACATTTCTCCCAATGGAATGCAGCACTGGCATCCAAATGTACATGAATCAGTCTGAAGTGACAGAATGCATTTCCCCCTATGGAATGCAGCAGAAGCATCCAAATGCACTTGTATATGAATTAGACTAAAGTGTCAGAATGCAATTCCTCCAATGAATGCAGTAGAAGCATCCAAATGTGCCTGTATATGAATCAGTCTGCAGTGTCAGAACACATTTCCCCCAATGGAATGCAATACAGGCATCCAAATGCACTTGTATATGAATCAGTCTGAAGTGTCAGAATGAATTTCCCCCCAATGGAATGCAGCACAGGCATCCAAATGTACTTGTATATGAATCAGTCTTAAGCGTCAGAATGCATTTCCCCCAATGGAATGCAGTAGAGGCATCCAAATGTGCTTGTATATGAATCAGTCTGAAGTGTCAGAATGCATTTCCCCCAATGGAATGCAGTAGAGGCATCGAAATGCACCTGTATATGAATCAGTCTGCAGTGTCAGAATGCATTTCCAATGGAATGCAGTAGAGGCATCCAAATACACTTGTATGTGAATCAGTCTGAAGTGTCAGAATGCATTTCCCCTTATGGAATGCAGCAGAGGCATCCAAATGTGCTTTATATGTGGATCAAACCAAGTCGTCAAAAGGCTTTTCCAATAGAATTCAGTAGAGGCATCCAAATGTGTTTGTATGTGAATCAGACCAAGTCATCAAAAGGCATTTCCAATAGAACTCAGTAGCGGCATCCAAAACTGACTATGCAAGGTAAAGGAATCACTGATAAATTTTAACAAATGAAACAATATTTTGTGGAATAGTGGGATGAATTCTTCAGTAGCCTTTGACAGACTCTATTTAAATTATCAATTAAGCTAAATGTTTAATCTTAATCACAGTGAGATGATAATGCATGGCAGTCCTAAACTAAAAATTCACTGACACTGACAAACTGCTTTTTAAATATGGGTACTTTCTTGTTTAGCAACAACAGTATTTACATAAACGATGTCAAATGCAATGCAGAAATGAAAACAGTGGCCAATCTTGCACCATCCCCATGTTTTCAACAGGCTTATAAATGATTTACTTTGGCTGAGTTTTTGGACATCCAAAACAGGTAATTTTGGGGCATCCAAAAACAAAGAGTAAAGACAAAGTATATGACACCTAATCCTGAGGAATCTTTTCAAAAAAATCAATCCTATATATACAAACATGGACATGTGTTTGTAAAACATCTATGCCCCATCACAGACTAACAAGTTTCAAGTTCAAAAAGTTAAAAACTTTAGAAAAATGTAAAATGTGAAAAACTGCTATTATAATGACATTAAACTGAAATGCAGCGATCAACATTTACATATATACATGCAAACCAAATTTCAGTTGTCGAATTTCGGGCCGTTTTTGCTTAACTGGGTTTCCTCCAAAAAAGTCAAATTGTAAAAAGTCAAAAAATAGATATAACTGAACATTTGCTGCAATAGTCTTGTAATCCGATCAGGTCACCAACAACTAAATACAAATATGCATACAAAATTTCATCTCTACCTTATTATTATAAAAGTCAAAGTGCAATAAGTGTTTTTTTTTTTTTTAAATTAAAAATCAATATACTGCTGTAATGGCCTGAAAATCCAACCAGTTCATCTCCACATGCATACAATATGAAACATGTGCATACAATATGAAACCAAATTTGACTATGTTCAGTGATTTTGGTGCAATCTTGCTAACAAACTTATCCAAACAAATGGTCTAATAGATAGGATGAGATCAAAACGTCGCTGAAGTGAGAGCATGCACAAACTGAGCAAAGGGTTCAAACATGCCTACAAGTTTTATGGGATGCACTATATATTGCCTGTGATGCAAGTTACACGAGTTTCATAACCTGGACACAAAATAGTAACATTTTGAAATTTGTTGTCACTATCAGAAAATTGAGAAATACAATCCAATGTCAACTTAAAAAGGTGAGCTAAGAAACTAAAATCCAAGTTTTATAAATATTCTTTTATGAAATAAATACCTGGAATTTTTACTTGGCTCCCATGGGTGATGCGTTGTGCCATGCTGACATTGTAGTCTGGCATCAGTAGGGTATAGTCCATTGATACTGGACTATCACAGTGATTCATGTACAGACCAAAGCAGAAGGGGATATTTATATCCTGGCCATTTCTGGCAAACCACAACTGAAATAAATATACAAGAAAACAATTGAAAATATCAATTTCCACACAAAGGACCAAGTGTTAACTGTAAGCAACAATTTTAAATAAATGGGACTGTATTCTGTTCTCATCATGTGTAATACTGTGGGACTAAACAGTTCCAACGAAATATATGACATGATGATTGTCAGAATCTCATAGAATGACAGGTAGAATCAGAATTAGTCTGATGTATAAGCCAGATCAGTGTAAAATTGGAAGAAAACAAAAGGAAATACAGCATTCATTTTGAATACTAAGGGCATGCATATTTACATATACACACGATAATATGTGGTGTGTTTACCTTTAAAACTAGGCCGTAAAACATACAAATTTGTGTGTGATGCTATATATTGGCAATTACTAATTCATACTGATTTACTAAAGTTTAACATCATCATAGCATGACTTTCAACAAGCAGCAATTAACCAACAAATGAAAAGTTACAACAACTGCTTGAAAGGCTTCTGTGATTCCTATCTGAAGTACAGACCCATATTTACACATGTATTCAAAATACAGACCTATATTTACACATGTATCCAAAATACAGACCTATATTTACACATGTATCCAAAATACAGACCTATATTTACACATGTATTCAAAATACAGACCTATATTTACACATGTATCTGAAATAAAGACCTATATTTAAACATGTATCCAAAATACAGACCTATATTTACACATGTATTCAAAATACAGACCTATATTTACACATGTATCTGAAATACAGACCTATATTTACACATGTATCCAAAATACAGATCTATATTTACACATGTATCTGAAATACAGACCTATATTTACACATGTATCCAAAATACAGACCTATATTTACACATGTATTCAAAATACAGACATATATTTACACATGTATTCAAAATACAGACCTATATTTACACATGTATCTGAAATACAGACCTATATTTACACATGTATCCAAAATACAGACCTATATTTACACATGTATCCAAAATACAGACCTATATTTACACATGTATCCAAAATA
>JAECUM010018508.1:0-12774 GCA_016617855.1 Megalonaias nervosa | reverse complement strand
ATATATATATATATATATATATATAATGTCTGTGCGTGTCCTGATGACCAGACACTCAAAGATGTATATATCCTTTGTTCAACAACACGTTCATGAACATGTCCTTGCTCATCACTAGGTTTCGAGATTGACTGTCTTTTCTTTTACAAATCTAACTCGAGGGACTTTGCTTGTGGTAAGAAAGGATTTACCATCAAAATGGCAAATGGAATATCCATAAGGTCGACAGGTGTCAACAGGGCAAATAGAATATCCATAGAGGGCGGACATGTATCATCAGGGAAAATATAATATCCATAGAGGGCGGACATGTATCATCAGGAGAAACGGAATATCCATTGAGGGCGGACAGGTGGGCTAAAGGTCAAATGTAAACTTATTGGATCAATTCTAGAGAAGGTTTGTTCTTTTTATTTTTAAACTCTTCCCTTCTGAATTTTTTTTTTCCTCAGAACGTTTAGAAGACGTAATTCTCATAAAACTATGGATCCAACGCCCACATTCTGACTATATTTATAACGAGGCTTGTATACACATACATGAAAAGATTATATGAATAGTTCTGTGATTCCAAATTTATTGGTTTTAATTCAGTTATACTCGAGATACTTGCAAATTTGTGCCTCGTAAATCTGCAGATATTTGTCCTATTTAAGATGCCTGTAATACGTCTACAATACACATGTTGTATATCTGAATTACACTCTATTTCATGCTTTTGTCACATGGCTGATGATAGAACAAGCCAAAGACCCCGACTCACATTTGTAAAATATGTAATGTACACTGGCTGGCTCAGTTTTCCTATGAAGGCGTTGCAAACTTTCGGTTTCACAATGTCCTCTATATTAACATATTACACCATCTAATGTCGGCAGTACTTACTCATTTAAATACAGTTAAATTAAATTTGCCTTAAGGGAAACCCAACGTTAGAGTTTTTACTTATGGTGCATTGACACATTGAAAACTCTGGAGTAGGTAACATCATCTCAATATGTAGAACAAAACGTGGTCATAAAATATAAACGCAATTGATATTCAAAATACCTTTCTAGAACTTTTTCAAGACGGAAACAGCGATTTAAAAAAAAAAAAAAATAACAACAAAAACAACAAAAGAAAAGAAAAAAGACTCAAAGACAAATTTATTCGATACAAGATAATCCAAATATTGAGCGAGTTTAAATCTTCCTATATCGACCATGAAATTTACACCGGTTTTCTTTTCAATGTGCGCTGTTGCAGCAGGTGATTATGCAATCAGTAACTTTGGTAGTTCAAAAAATGAAATTGGGTGATATGCATAAACCATTACGTTTCCTGTCACGCACGAAGCAAAAAGTTTCCTGGGAGAAATAAACAACAACAAACATCGCCGGTTTTCAACCATGGAGACCAAACACAAGATGATAAAAAGCTCGTAACTCAGGGATTGATTGCATAATTTTTAGCTGGTTTATGTGGTTAGCAGGGAAATTGTTATCTGTGTCGTTCAGTCTATACTGACCTTCATTTAAGCGATTTATCAACAGCTTTGAATATTGAAAAACTACAATGTTAATGAACTCGAACTAATGTCAGGACACTTAACGAAGCTGTTGGAAACGCCAGCTTCCGAAACATCTAAATTTAGATAAATACCGGTTACACATAAGAAGTTTTACTGCAACGCATTCTCAACTACTTAGAGGACTTTCCAAAAACAAAAGAACAGGAATCATCGTGTATTAAGATTATGATAACCATCGTAATTAAAGATAAGAAAGTTTAATCTTGCAAGTGAAACCGTGAAATTTTTAGAATATAATTAATTTTTTTCTGTTTTTCTAATTTGTCGAAAACTGACATTTCATCTTCTCAGTAAAATGGGTTTTGGAGACACGTCCGTGCTGTGCAAAATAGTGTTCATCTTGTTGATCCTGTGTTTCATCATCGACTTGATTGGGTTCGCCATTCCATACTGGTACTCGATAGAAGTAAGCACCTCTGGTGGTACGTACAAGCAAAATATCGGCCTATGGTTATCGTGCATCGATCTCAACAGCTATTTCCAACGGACCTATTCATGTGGCACTATCAACGACAGCAGTCTCCTTTCAGGTAAGGTAAATAATAACCTACAATGACGAGAAGACTTAAATGACATGACGAATGATGTTGACGATGAGGGCAATGTAGAGCTTTGTGGTGGAGATGATAATGACGACGACGGGGACGACGACGACGACGATGACGACGACATTAATGATAGATATAACGTCTATACGGACAATTTCGAATGGAACGCATATTGCTTGCACTAGCTTCAAGGAATACAACCTCACAGTTAGGTCACGTAATGAAGACAAGGAATATTATAATACTGAGGAGGACAATTACAAAGCAAACACGAATCAGGTCCATTTGCGCCTACACTCATCGCTAATAACACCGTATGTTATATCGTGTTATCACCCTCACAGCTAATAACACAGTATGTTATAGCTTGTTCAATCCAAATATATGGTCAGCTTTCCATTCCAGGTCTTGTTTAAATTTGACGTTATCATCGTCCACTATTTTGTGGTACATTCCATTTAATATCAAAATGATGCATACTTATCTAAGAATTCATGAACATATGCACACCCAAGTCATGATAAAATTCAAGGCATTATACAATTCAAGTCATGATACTATCCAAACCATGATACAGTTCACGTCATTATAATATTCAAGCTATGATATTATTCAAGTCATGATTATAATTAAGTCATGAATATATTCAAATCATGATATTAATCAAGTCATGAATTTACTAAAGCAATGATATTATTTAAGTCATAATACTATCGAAGTCATGACACTATTCCAGTCATGATACAATTCAAGTCATGATACTATTCAAGTCATGACACTATTCCAGTCATGATACAATTCAAGTCATGATACAATTCATGTCATGACACTATTCCAGTCACTATACTATTCAAGTCATGACACTATTCCAGTCAAGATACCATTCAAGTCATGACACTATTCCAGTCATGATACAATTCAAGTCATGATACTATTCAAGTCATGATAATATTAAAGAAGCTAGTCTAAAGACAGCGAACACTCATCTCTAAGAACATACATATAACATTGTCTGAAACATTTCTAAAGTAAGTTAAAGTATGTATACATTCGCTACGCACTAATATATTTTTCTTTTAACATAAAAATTAATCTCATCTTTAGCGTTGACAGTTTCCTTGTGTGGTTGATTATTTAAAATCGTCCTTATTATTTGTTTCTTTAAAAGTAGCCTTTTTAGAAAAGGGTTCGTTTTCAACAAATATGCTTTTATTTATCAATCATCTATTTTTCTGCTAGTTGCCACGAGAGCCTTATCTCCTAGAAAATCCGTCGTTCTTATGATTCAAGTTTTGGCTGATCTTTTTCACATAATATTTATACCAGTTGGTGGTTGCTTCTAACGATGTGCTAAACATGTTTTCGCTTTTCCGGAGAGGAAGTCCAAGTTGTTTTTAAAATCATAAATCGTTATATTTTCCTAAAGATAAGTGTAGTAGTCTTGCGTTTGTATCCGTGCATATATTGCAAAAGGTCCATTCGAAAAATGTTTTTCTGAAGGAACGTCTAATTGTCAAAATGTAACGGACTTTACCAAAACTTTTCTTACACTTTGCAACTTTTGAATTCGCAAAAAGATTAAAGTATCACAATCACTTTAGCCTAGATAAGCTAGTAGCGTATAAAAGAAAAAAAGCAACTTTTTGATTCTTATTCCATCAAAAGAAACATTTTTATACTGCAGCTCATCTTCATAACGTTACGCAATGTTGATATTCAAATGACATCGTGTAATGTACGTTATGTGTGCTCAAAAGTTGTCTCTTTCATTGGTTTGACGTCCATTTAATGAGCCATATTTGAATCTGAGGGGTCCAAACAGTTTTACAAGCAAATTATATCAATTTTCAGCTGCTATCACGGTGGGTAATATAAGCTTTATTGATATATAAATGAAGAGTACATTATTGTTTTCTTATCACCAGACTGACTATAGACAAATCACCAGACTGACTAATACCGCTCCGGTGGCCTAGTGGTTAGAGCGTCCGCCTCGGATGCGGGAGGTCGTGGGTTCGATCCCCGGCCGAGTCATACCAAAGACTTACAAAAATGGTACTAACAGCTGCCTCGCTTGGCGCTCAGCATTAAGAGGTTAGTGTTAGGACTGGTCGGCCTGGTGTCAGGATAATGTGACTGGGTGGGACATCATGCTACGTGTCTGCGGCATGATGCCCCAGTGCTAGACATCACTATAAACTGCCACACTGCAGACATCGTAGCGATATGACTGAAAAATTGTTAAAGCTACGTTAAAAATCCAAATCACACACACACACACACACACCAGACTGACTATAGACAAATCACCAAAATGACTATAGACGAATGACTATAGACAAATCACCAGACTGACAATACAAAAATCACCAGACTGACTATAGATATATCGCATCCACAGATTGCAGTAAGGCGAGTGAAAGGTCAGAGGTAAACTTCACTGGATCATTAAAACTCAGCTTTGAAAAAATTTTCCTTTACTCAGGACTTATGAACTGAAAATGGTGTCATTCTCTATTTTAACTGCATATATATTGATACCAATATGATACTTGTGATTTCTGTTGTGTACATGTGACTCAAACTATACTGATGAATGGTTCATACCACCCGACCCCATTCCTTAAAAGTACTGATTTAAATTTTTATCTACGCCTCTAAAATTAGTCCAACACAACATTGTCTTTTGTAGACTGGTTTCGTGCTGTACGGGCGTTTTCGATCCTATCGTGGTTGTTTTTCCTTGTGGCACTGGTTCTCGTCATCGTCTTCATGTTCTTCCTTTCTGAGAAGAAAGTCCTGTACCTTGCAGCCGTCTGCCTGAGCTTCGCTGGAGGTAATTCAAGGTCATGCCCCCTCCCTCTCTATACATAGAGAGGGAAACAAAACCAGTTAGCTAGACAAATGTACAAAACTGATGAGTTTATCGGAGTGTGCAGTAGTTATAATTTGGATTAAACATAATGTCATAAATCGTAGTACCATACTTCTAATGTTAAAGTGTATATCCCTTCGCTTTTCTTCTTCTTCTTCTTCTTCTTCTTCTTCTTCTTCTTCTTCTTCTGTAAGTAGAAAATATTCCCCCAAAGTACACTTGGAACTCAAACCCCAGAGTAACTTTTGTCCTTGTCCCTTGACATAGACCATTCATTGTATACGAAAATTTATTATATGCTCATTTTTTTCTCCGTTAACTTTACATTGTCAGAATCGTTCAATATTTTACGATATCGAACTCTTGCGCTCAATTCATATTGCATTCGCGTGAATAAAGGAACTACTTTCTATTGTAAACAAACAATTTGTTTCTGAATGACCTAAAGCAGATGTTTAGTGGACTGCAACATACCAGCTGATTTGGCACATTCCGCGTTAACATTTTTGATACAATGTTTCAGATTTAGGCTAGCTATAGACGGCAGACAAGGTCCTTACAAATAACATGCAAGCGACAAGGCATAAACTGTCTTCTTTAGCTGGTAATAAGAATGGCAAAAAATATACTTACACTTTTACATCCTGAATTTTCTCAAAATGTACTTTCTTAATTCTGCAAATCCGAATTACATGAGCCATGTCATGGGTTGTCAAGCTTGATTACACATTTCGAAATTGTACTGTAATTTCGACTATATTCCAAGTGCAATTACATCCTCATTACTGCACTCAACATGAAAAAAACCATTAAATTCCATAGAGTTTTTTTCGATAATTGCAATTGAAAGACTTCATATTTTTCCCACATCATTTGAAACATTCAATTACAGAACATAAACACACTTGCAAATGTCAACACGCTTCTCCCTCGCTCCTTCTGTCCGATGTATATTTCATGTAGAATTGCCACAGACGCTGCTGGAATATGTACTTCGTGTAGATAAATCCAGTTCATAATCACGAAATTTTGTCGAATCGACAAAAATAACCAAATCTATCCATTCCAGATCAAATGCAAATGTTGTTATATGCGCATTCATTCACAATATGACTCCAAATTTCAATTTTAAGTAGCCCAAAACGCCATTTTCTTTCGAAACTTATGTCTAGCGCGCGACCAAGTTCAAATTTATCTGGGCGGAGTTACGTGCGCGTTAATAATGTTGTTGTGTAATGATGAATCTACGCTTGTGTATTTAGTTTGGAATATGGCATACATCCAGTTACTTTTTTTCTTGTGGTGTATTTTTGTTTATATAATTAAGCCTTGGGTAGAATAAGAAAATGAGCATATAATAAAAAGGTTACTGCATTTGTATGGGAAAATATGAACTCGTTTTGTCGGATGGATATACTGCACTCCCAAGGTCGTGCAGTATATCCATCCGAAAAACTCGTTCATATTTTCCCATACAAATGCAGTAACCTATAAGTATAGAGACAGTGTTCCAAATGTAATCAACCATAACATTTTATTGAACTGATATGTATGATATGATAGAAATAATATTTTGACCAAGAGACCTGTAATGCGTATTCATTGCCTATTCCTTCCCGATTTATTGTACGGTGGCGACAGACATATTTGAAAGCTTATTCTGGAGAAAGTATACTTTCATATATAGCATGCATTGTGACGTCAAATTATAAATTATAGCATGCATTGTGACATCAAATTATAAAATGATATTTAGATAATGTATATGATTTCCTCTTTTAAAAACAATATAACAGAATGATTGTCGGCTTAATTGCGTCAGGATTTATAGTTCACTATTTTGCTTTGTCTCACTAATTTAATTTAATTCCAATATTTTCAGCTTTATGTGCCATGATAGCTTTTGCCGTGTATGCAGGGGAATGGAAGTTTAATGAGTACAGTGCCGGCTTCGCCCTAACCATTATAGCTTTTATACTAGGGCTGATAATCGGAATCCTCGGTATCATAGACTATCTTGGAATCGTCGGAGGGAAATAAAGGACGTAGTGATCAGTGTGCTTCTTTTAGGGAAGATTTCTCAGAAGCCAATTGCAAAATCTCAACCCGTTCCGTAAAAGTTAATGATCATCTCAGGAGTGCTAAGTGCAGATTCTATCACTGTAGTCGAATTTAAATACTATTTTTTTTCTTATCTTAATTATTTTGAAATAATTGTTTTCAGTTAATTGCTTTTGACACTTTAATTTAGTGTTTACACACCTCCCAGTTCCTTCTTATTTAAGGTGATTAAACTGTCAGGATTTGCTTTGAATATATCAATATAGTGGAGTGCCCATGATCCAGATTTGTGATACGATTAGCCGAGAGTTTGCGATATCCTAAACATAATCTAGGTTTACCTATCCATCATCCCCATGCCGAGAGTTTGCGATATCCTAAACATAATCTAGGGTTACCTATACATCATCCCCATGCTTGAATGCTACTTAGGTATGTATATGATTGTGAACGCCAGTTTAATTTATCTGAAGGAGAATGTCATCTGGAAAACATAACAACAACACCACCACCACCACCAAAAACAACAAAATTGCTACGTAATGTGTCCTAATCGTTGGCAAGCGGTTGTGAATAATTCAGTCTCTAATTAATTAATGGACCGTTTGTTTGTTTTTTAGTGATTGAATTATTTTATCGATAGTTGAGGTTTTTGTTTTTGTTGAATAAACCTAATTTGTTATTTAGGAATTGCATGGTATGAATTAATTATTGTTGTTCTTAAAAATCACTTAACAGATAAATGTATATGTTCGACAGCAGCCACGGAAAGGGATATACAACGGTTAGCTGTCATAGTCGGGTGCCAAACATGTACGGCCTGTTTGTTAGTCGTGCGGACATACCATCAGACTTTAAGATCAGGATATTGTGACCTGAATTCTGGTTACACCAACTGAGATACATGATACTTAAGTTTTAGCATTTTCAGGTGACAACAAAACTTTCATAATGTCTAATGAAGTCTATAGGGGTAGATCGTTTGGGGGGTTATTGTTGTTGTAGGGGATATGGAAGGTATAAGGTTGCAACCTACACTCAGTCAGCATCCGTTTAGATAGGCTGATTATCATAATGTATTATTGCTTTGTTTCTTTTGCAGATACAAGTTTCTTTTTACAATTTTCTTTTTTTTTAAACTCGGCCTTTTATCTCTTCACTGGTCATGCTTCAGAGAATAAGTAATAAAACGCAAGTAACTTATTTTCGATGGCTTCATATAAGGCTATACTGAAATTACTTCTATCTGTATGTATACACACAAACACACAAGCAAGCGCGCGCGCGCGCGCGCGCACACACACACACACACACACACACAATAAAACAGAAAGAAATACCACAAAGTGCAAGTGTTTTATCTGGATGTTAGCTACCAGTAGCTTTATAGTATAAAAAATAACTCTTAGGTGACCTGGGTTTTGCTGAAGTGACTTCAAAATATTAACCAAAATGTTTTTGTATTTAATTTTTTTAAGGGTTGAGTAATATGTGCCTTTTTCTATTTAAAAATTCTCGAATAAATTATTTTCCAACAATATTGCTTATACATTGTTCGTAGTGAATATATGTGCCTTTTGATAGCCAGCACTGAGAAGATCTGAGTCCCAGCTGCACCCAACCCCCTCTTTCACTCTCTCTTTTTCTCAAAGCAGCTTATATGTTTTTATGTTGGACGTGCAGAAATATGAGAAACTGACCTCAAGGAAGGACTTGTAATATTTATCCGGATATTTATATTTTCACAGAAGTTGAATGTTTCATCCAATAAGTCTTTAGGAGAAATGTATATGAGACTATGAATATTGTTAAACGCTAGGGGTCTCAAAACAAACGAATCATACACCTGCGTGAACGTGGCTTGATATTCCATGCTTTCCCTATTTACATTGACCTGTCCAGTGAAATATTTCTGAACACGCAATTACTACGGCAATTGTGCTCTAATCACATGATGACCACACATCACGAAACTCTAGTTTCACGCTTGCATGTATATCCTTGTATCGTATTTCATGATTTATGCAAGCCGAATGTTAGTACTTCACTCCATGCAATACACAATAACGTACCTAGCTAAATGCACACAAACCTATGTTAAGATCTCTGTTATATTGTCATGCGTACAGTATTCTCTGGATGCTTTTATTACGTTTTAAATGCCTGACGTTATAGAATTTATGTAGCTAAACAAAACAAAATTGTTTAAGGCATCTATAATACAATCTTGAAAGTACAGATGCTTTCACAAACATCAATCATTTGTGAGAAAAAGATATGACGGATCAAGAAGAGAATAAAATATACATCTGAACGAATGGTTAACTAATAAATCTACAGATATGTATCATACACAAACTAGTAAAGGCTTTCCTTTGAGAAGGGTCTTTGTTAAAATTTGCACGCAGATGCTGTTGACATGCAAGCATATTAAATATAAAACAATGGGTACAAATATAACTTATCAATTATAAATGGCGTTTCAAAATACGTGTGGAATCATAATGTAGGAAACAAACAAGGGGTATAACATGAACTACGCTTTCAAGGACATTTTCATACCGCGAGAGCCTGAAAAAATTCGATGAGGTCAACGTTGACAACAAAAGAGTCAAGGATATATTGTACAAGAAAAACAGCTTGACCTTGGCAGTCTTCACTGACCAAAGCATCTGTAAATAAAATGTTTAAATGAGAACTAAAATTGAGAAAGTGGAGGTGCTTCACTAAAATGAAGCCAGTCATCACTGTAGATCAAGCAATATGAAATTAACAATGTTATGAAGACCAAAACGAGGAAATGGGCCGATTATTTATTCCTGACATATGGAATATGATGAATCATTCCGGTAACGAATTTATATTGTTTGCCAACCAGAATAGATAAAGAAATCGCGTCCAAAGGTATCGCATTCGAACAACAAAATGACTCACAGGAAAATAAGATAATGAGACAACATGGTGGGAAATATCCTTACACAGGAAAATGTGATAACGAGACAACATGATTGGAGATATCCTTGTCATCTAAGAAGAAATTGAACAGATAACATTCTAGAATATAATGTTGATAAAAACAAATTGAAAAACAAGTACAATGAAAACAACAGCAAGTTGATATAAGATAAATTTAACAATGTTAGGGGCAATAAAATTCGCATAAATGTTAGTACTGTCTCCACAAACTAAATTTTTTAACAATTTTATTAAAATAATGTAAAGCATAGATTCACTCATCTACTCAATCAGCTATGAATTTTCTCGAGTACAATATTTGCAGTGAATAATCTTGGCAGATCCATAAATCATTTGATCAAAAAGAATGTTTACAAATGAACTAAAATCATTTGATTTGGGAACAGTTTTCACACAGTGAAGTAAAAACCAACACACCTTTCATGCTCCAGGGATATACAAATTTCAAACATCTAATTGTCTGAGAGATCCAATTGTAATTACAATCGGCCTACTCAAATACCTCGATAAAGCTGTTACGCTTCCAGCTGGCCTCTTAGTTCTTAGCTTGTCGGAAGGATAATCTAGAGAGTGAATAGATATTGTACCAAAAGTTGGAAAATGTCAGAAATGCCACAGAGTAAAACAGATGGAGGAAATGGACAAAAACGAAATACGAAATACCAGAGATGCGCAGGATGCATGAAATGAACGAGGAAAACATGATATTTCAGTAAAGGAAATAAAATATTAAACATCAAAATAAACATGTGGGTTTAGGGAAACAGTAAAGAAAAGATGAATAATTTGCAAATGAAAAGCAATAGTCATCAGAAAGGTTATTGCTCAAAACTCTGTGGTAGATAAATGGATTTCAGGATAAACATAACTAAGAAGTATATCAAATTACCCTTATTGCGCAACACAGTTAAACTCTTCTGTCATCCAGAATATTTCGAAAATATTTAATGAGATACAAGCTTAGTCAAACTTCAAACTGCACAGACCCAGATCTGCCATCTGCGCCGGAAGATGTGGGTCTGTACAGTTTGTTAGGAGTAATCAGTAGAACAAACAATATATACCTTGGTCTGCATGCATATTATCCTACGGAAGATCTGGGTCTTTGTTGTTTGCAGTTTTACTCGACTTATAAGAGAGTATATACGGTATATAGAAACCCATATTTCGCATACAAGCCCTTAAACATTATTACGTTGTACTCTAAAATGTTAAAAGTGGTAAGTCACCAAGAAGATTGTCGGAAATATTCCTCCTCAACTTTGTTGGGGTGGGTTGTCCTGGTTTTGGTTATCATTATCTAGAGGTGATCGCCGACGGTGTAATTTGCCCGGAACGAGTAAATATCAATATAAAGTGCGAAACTTATGGGTGGAATAAATAAAGATCTGAGCAGATATATAGAACAGAAAAACACGAGCCCCCGTTACAAATAAAGACAAAATTTAATCACAATTCATAACAATAAAATTCATAAACAAAAGTAATAATGCGTTACGATTGAAGATACACTTCTTCCTTTTTGAATTAACTTATTCAAGGAATTTCAAATACAAATATGATTATACCAATAGCTGATCTGTTAAACAATAGAATTAATTCATCATCGAATCGTGTGAAAGATCGAAAAACACTGCCGTGTATCGATTCATAACCTGATGTCTTGACTCAGTCCAATTCCACAGTGACTGTTCCTTTTGACTTCCTTGTGCCGGTAAGTCTGGGTCTTCTCCACCTTTTTCCCTTCTTTTTCCAAAATCTTAGGTATCACGCCACTTTCGGCCCTTCCAACTTTGTGTCCAGTTTAGATTTGTTATACGTGAGACGTCCCGTCACGTCAGGTTAATATGTCTCGTGGAGCTATCCCACCTTGTAAAAATATAAACAAAGAGCAACCTAAATCTTCCGTCACATTATACTGGGGATAAATCATTACTCTCACCCCTCGTTAGGTCAGATATAATTCTATCGGAATTCAAACTGACCAATGGCTATCTAGTCTAATTGACCATGACAGACCATACAAACCTAGTTTCACAAAATTAATGGTTCTGCTAATGGCTATTCCAACACCACACCGAGACATTTGTTCCAGACTCGTCTCCATTACACAAAAGAATGAATGAAATTCCTTACACTAAGGTATTTATAACAACAATCAAGTAGTTATCATGCATGAACTCATATCGGGGAATTCACACGGATTCTCGTAATCTCAACTAAAATAAGACATGAAATTCTAGATACATAACCCTATATAAAATAAGGCATGAAATCCTAGATACATAACTTCCTAGAATAATCGAGACTATTCATTCAAGGGAGCCGTCAATGCACATAGAATGAAAAATGTCATTGTGCGGACTCAGATAAACGAACTCAACACAGTTATACCATATCAAGAAATTGATCTACGAATTTAAACAAATAAATCCATGCAAATACAAGCAAATAAATCAAACAAAACATCATAGCAGTATCAACGAATTACATAAAAATTGATGCAAAATACCTTGTGCTTTCAAGCTTTTGTGTCTGTCAATTTCTCCAGACAATCGTTTCCCCTGGATGATTTTACGAGTGAATTTACTTCTTAAATTACTCGGAGTCCTTTACGTTTGTTTTCTCTTGTAGAAAAGCGTAGACTAAGTTTCAAATTCGCTATTAGCACATTTAAACTGAGAGTTTTCATGTGAAACCACGCCCCCTTCACAGCGTGTCCAATGCGGATGAAATATGTT
>JAECUM010018507.1:0-10662 GCA_016617855.1 Megalonaias nervosa | reverse complement strand
TATATATATATATATATATATATATAAGCTCCTACGTTCGTGCTTGAGAGTTTGAATATATTTTCATGTTGTGCAATCAAGATATTTTTCAGGTAGTAGAGGATAATGTTAAGGTGCGTTTTACTCTTGAAGAAAGTATTACATACATATCTGCCGTGCAAAACTGAAGTCGCACAAACAAGTATTTGATATGGTGAACTTGACGATAGATTTCCCAAAATAAACTTTGTTGTAGAGGAAAATAGGTACATGTATCATATAACATCACACCTCTTAGCCGAAACTAACAAGGAATTCGATGTGTATGTATACAAAAGTTTATGTATTTTTCTGATTACGGATTATTTAGCTGAGCGTACTTTCTTTGTTCTTATGATATTATATTACACCAGTATGTAAATAATTGTTTGTTTCTGCACTTCAAAATTACAGTGTCTATAATTAAGTGCGAACTGGCTCCACTTGTGCAACGATTTGACACCATGGAATTGGTACAGTGTAACGATTTGTTTAAATGTCAAGTACAAATTTTTAGAGATGAATCATTCGCCTAGATTGCCATCATTTGTGATCGCTTAAGTGATTGATTGATTAATCGAAATGATGATTAAAATTAATGATTTATTTATTTTGTTTAAGGTATTCCCTGGCTGTTTGTAACTCCGTGGGTTTGTGCCAGATATTTCCTGGACAACACTTTGTAAGATTAAACATTTATTGTTTTACAGACCTTACAAAAATATCTTACTGTGATTAATTTATAACCATAGCATTTATATTTTTAACAAAGATATATTATTTATTTTTTATAAGGCACTCACCCCATTTCCTCAAAAGTTTTGTCTCATTAGATTTCATTGATATTTGACGAGGAGAAGGGCTTGTGGAAAAATTGAAATGTCTAATGTACTGAACATCTTCAATAGTCATTTCGTTTTGGTGTTTGCCATTTTGGGAACTGCCATATATAAATTAAAAGTCCTCTGCGTTGGTGCAATTAATTTGCTTCCACCTAATTCCCGAAATTAAGATTGGGAAAAATTATGGACTCTTATCACCTTCCATGACATAACCTTGGTTTAGTGATATGCCGGAAATAACATCCATAACTTCATAGGTGCACTGACAGCACGATAATTTTAAGTTCAAAAAACGGGGTTTGTATTCAGACTTAAGGTAAAAAAAAAACGAAAATGAGAAAGTGGTTCTTGTTTGAAAACCTTGAGGAAGACTGGCGCAGAAAATAGTGGTCAAGCAATTAAAAACGGGATGCGTCATTAAGAGGTTCGTTTTACATTTATTTCCAAGAATATTTAAAGCGATCAAGTCGTCACTAATCCTTCTGATCTTTGAGAAAGGATCCATACTTTTAATTCGGCAACAAATTCGGTGTCACCTTTACTTTGGGACAACAACAGGCAAGAAGAGGAAGAAGAAGAAGAAAAAGAAGAAGAAAACTTTAGTCTCGTTTCAAGGGTAAAGATTAAAAAAAAGAACGGAAAGAGAAACGTCCATATCTGACCATTACATTTTGTTGCAAATGCGTCTATTAAGAATACTTATATATCATATGTTTGGATAAATTTAATGATGATGATGATGATGATGATGATGATGATGATGATGATGATGATGATGATGATTATTATTATTATTATTATTATTATCGTGTGCAGTGCATGCTCAGCCATTTAAATTTAATATAAGCAGTTGAATGCTGTTTTTTTTAAAAATTAATCTTTATTTTGACTATAGCTGGAAAAATACAGAATTTCATCCCAGTAATATTAAAACGTTTTGAACTATTTAGTTTATAATTAGATTCTCAGTCTGTCTGTCTGTCTGCCTGTCTGATTCGTTCTCTGGGAATTGATAAACTAACTGGAATTTTTCAGTCTCGTTTCTCCTTTTTTATAAACAGGTGCTGGAATACACATCCACGAGAAGATCTGCACTGGATATTAAAGGGCCCAATTACGGCAACAATTGTGGTAAATTTTTCCTTCTATTATTAACCAAGTGAAAATATTGAATCCAAAGCAGTCTTGAAAACTTTGGGCAACTGAAGTCGGTTTGTTACGTGCCAATCAAGAATACACACTATTTATTTTCTTCACAAAATCCTTTATAATTTAAACCATTCTTACTGCATGCATACATACACACATACATACATTCATACATACATACATACATACATACATACATACATACATACATACATACATGTATGAATGTTTGGATAAGATACGCTGACTGAATAATAATCTTTCAAAGTCGATCATATCGTAATACTTTTGAATTGATTTCTTTAATGTTCTGCGTTTTTATGAAAATTGTATATCAATCAGGTATCAATGAAGAACTATATAATATATTCCGCTACGTTGTCAACCACAGGCTTCTAATATTCTGATGCAGTTAAAAGACATAAAGACAAGAATAATGCTTCTATTTCAGATCAATTTTATTTTCTACGTTAATATCATTCGAGTGTTATTTACCAAGCTAACCTCAACTCCTTGCCCAGAAGCCAAAAAATACAGGTACAGGTGAGTTACAGATAATGGCAATTTTCATTTTTATCTACGTTTGTCTTTGGCATTATACGTTATTGCATTGTATTGTATTGTATTGTATTGTATTGTATTGTATTGTATTGTAATAAAGGATGGCGATTGAAATGTATATTTTCATCTGTTCAAGATACTCTGCATAGAGGTGTTTTCTTCATATTTCAGTTTCTTTAAGCATTTCTCCATATTTCAGTTTCTTTAAGTATTTCTCCATATTTCAGTTTCTTTTAATTATTCCTTTGTTTATATGCTTATGATGCGTAAAGAGATACGTTCATATTTTTATTTCACTTTTTCTGCTTAATGTTCTTCATTACATAATCGTAAAAGTGTGTGTTATCTTCGTTACATAATCGTAAAAGTGTTTGTTATCTTCATTACATAATCGTAAAAGTGTATGTTATCTTCATTACATTATCGTAAAAGACAGAATAACTTTTAATCACGGATGACAGATATTTCAGTGTTGTTTGACGTTGCATTTTCTTGTGCTGTGGAAATATCTTAGGTTTCAGCGAGATATAATATTAAAGTTTGTCTTATCGATGAAGTTAGTAATTTGTCGAATCGACGAAGTTAGTAATTTGTCGAATCGATGAAGTTAGTCATTTGTCTAATCGATGAAGTTTCCTTGGCTGAATATTTTCTTTGAATTGCATTCACCATTCCCTCTGTCCATTTTAGACGTTTGGCCAAGTCAGTTTTAATATTAATACCAGCGTTTGGTGCCTACTACATCGTCTTTGTGTGCATCACGTACCCCACCCCTCGTCTTGACGACACGACAGAGATTGGTCTTCTGTATGCAGAAATGTTTTTCAACTCCTATGGGGCAAGTGCATTTTTATATAAAATGTCATTATTGTAAGCTATGGAGCGAGTTGATTTGTATGTAAAATATTATGATTGTAAACTGCGGAACGAGTGGAATTCTTATAAACAAAATTGTGAATTTTGACCTTCGAAGGCAAGTGGATTTACGTAAAATCATTTGATTATATGCATTTGAAATTAAGGCAACATTTTGTGGGGATTAAGCATTTCGGTAGGATAAAAACACCATTCAGTTTAAAATGAAGCTATTTCTAAAACATTTATACAGTTACAGGATAAGGAACAAAAAGTCAAGAAGTGTCTTTTTAGGGTGTGACTTTGCAGAAAGCAACCATTTTTAAATTTGTAAAGTCATTAGATGGGGCTCGTGGAATCTTGAACAATTTTGAAATTAGGTAGTTAACCTGAACACTGTTTCATTATGAGGATGGTTTCAATTGCACTGGCAATGTGCTTGAAAAAATTTAGCAGTCTTCGGAAAATGCTTGCAAAAACATGGAAATCATTGATATACTGACATGAATGTCAGGAAAGAAAATAAAAGCTCGGTTAAGAAAATTAGACAATATGTTTTGGAAGTTTAACTTTATGCTGGGTAGCTTACGTATTCAAGCAACGTCGCTTACGTGCTTATTAGAACTCAGCCGCGTTTGAACTTCCTCAAATTAATGAATTTTGAAAATCTGTAAAGTTCTCTGCTATAAGGAAGGGTATCTTCAGTCTTCAAATAAGCTGGCCATAAGTGCCTTACAAACTGTATATATTCGTAACGCAAGCAATAAACAAAAAGTTATGTGTGCGTCAACGCTAAATGAGGTCCCTTTAAATCACGCTGTTGGCGCTATCATACTAATGGTACTATCGACTAATGCACCGATTACGGTAATCAAAATTAAAAGTATGGAAATAGTAAATTTCTTGCCTTGCTGCACCTAAATCGTAAGAAGCAAATATAATATTGTTGGTAAAATACAGTTTTATCTGTTATGTTTAGTTAAAAACAAGGAAAATATCTAAGAACTAGCGCTGAGTGCAAATCCGCCTGGATCTGGTAACTGGTGAACTTGACAACGCATTTTACCTTGGCTCAAAAGTCCCCAGAATCAGTATAAATATAGACTTGCAGAGCTAAGGAATCTCAGCTCTAGAGTCTCCACTATCAGCATAAATTAGTTACTTATACAGATAAGGACTCTCAGCTCTAAAGTCCCCAGTATCAGTTAAACTAGTTACTTATGGAGCTAAGGAATCTGAGCATCTAAAGTCCCCAGCATCAGTAGAACTGGGGACTTGTAGAGTTTAGGAACCTCAGATAGATAAATGAGCAAACTTGGTTTAAAGTCTGATGGCAAGACGGAGATACATAATAGAATGAAATGTTTACAATAGGAACGAATTTATATTATGTTTTCACTTAAGCACGAATATTCAAAAAGGAGTTCGAAACTATGGCAAAACTGCTTACTCGCAAACTAATATAGATTGGATAATTCCACTTCTATTCACAAACGCCAAGCCTCTCGAACTTCAGTGTCTTCATCCAGGTTTATTTATATATTTTGTAAAAAGATAATTTAACAGTTAATGTTTAAAAATGAAATAATTCTGAAATTTCGAAGACTTTGCATACCATAACGAACATTTGCCCATTAATAGAACTTAAAAAGCGTCTGAATTCCGTGATGAAATATATGTAAGAACCGTGCTTAACAACACCATGTTTAATGTCATCATAGCTTCTCTTTTATTTAACTAAAATTTAAGAGGTACACATACATTGATATTGATAGATTTTTTTAAAAGTTTTTAATTTATTTTCACTGCATGTTAAAGAAAAATAATGATATAAGGTGAATCGTTGCAATATTTACTGGTCATAGGTAATTAATTATTCAGTTAGAGCCATAACTAACGAGAAATCTGTCTCTTTTAGGGCTTTATCATTGCCTTGCTGTTCTGTTTCTTCAATTCAGAGGTAAGTTACTGGTTATAAAATATTTTCTGCAATTAAAAATTATTTTTATTACTGAGTAGCTAAAGCCGGTAAAGTTGACTCACGCTATTTACAAACTACATACATACCACTAGTTCCATTTATACACTATACATATTGTTACAGCTCTAAAAGGAGATAATTTATGAACTGGTGATTAAGAATCTAATGTAACCAGTTTTTACGCGAAATACAATGTCTGAAAATTCTGACGTGAATTTTCTTGGTTCTGTCATGATAAGAGACCTGACGTTTCAAACAATTACTGGACAATTAACTCCATTCAACCGCCACGTAATACTGCAGAAGTACAAAGAAAAGGCAAGAGAATACATCTTTGGAATTTCTTGGCAGGGCATGTTAAATTAGCGAGTATGTGGTATCGGAAATTATTAAATGCTCTAATGTAATGGATCTTACAACAGAAACATCAAGATCTCAGCGATTAGGAACCATAGGAAATTTTACAGCGCCATGGCTCTTAACTCCTTCACCGTAGCCCTGAAACAATTTGACGATTATCGCAAAGGCGTTCTCATGTGTGGAATAACATTCTTAAGTTTTAAGTAATGAAATGAAACTACTGGCTTTCATGTTCTACAGGCTTCAAAAATCTGGACACCTGATACGCCTGTAATAGGTTCCGTGATAACAAGGCTCAAGTTTCTGCAATAAGACCCGATACAAATCTAAAAAAAATAAATAATTGTGGGTCGTTACTCACGGTCACGAAAACAGGCGGTAACTATCATCTCTGGCGCTAGTCCTTATTTTGGATATGTGTTGCACTATCCGAAAACGCCTTTGAAACATTAATTGGGAGACTAACCTTATTTTATGAACCGTAACATTTATCGGAATGGCAAAGCTTAGGTTTTATTAAGTGATACGATGAAAGGATTCGCCATATAGATTAAATGAATGGTTTAACGTCATTTACAGCCATTTCGACAGCCTCTATTACAGATGCTAAGACATTGTTTGAGGTCGAGAAAGTTTTATAACCATTGCTTCAAAAAATAAAAACTTATAGTATTTACCGGATTTTATAAATCGACTGCTCTGGTAACATCGAGGTGCATAGACAATGTATATGTACCAAACTTTTATATTTAGCTCCTAAATATCTTAGTTTAATGTTGCTTGCACAGAACGACACATTACAATGTATATTTATACCAAACTTTATATTTAGCTCCTAAATATCTTAGTTCAAATGTTGCTTGCACAGAAAGACACATTATAATGTAGATATACCAAACTTGATACATAGTTCCTAAATATCTATTAGACTGCCAAACAATGAGATCGCATAGAAGAGATTCCACTGGACTGCTAAGCCCTGTGATCTCTAGCTATATGTGAATCGTTATATAATCTGATGCCTGGACTCAACCGAGTAGAACAATAGCAAGAATTCACATACACAAATTTTCAAGTCTCTGTACCTTTATCATCCAGTTACCATGCAATTTCTACAGTTAGCTTATTGGTCTTATTTAAGTGACATGGAGATCACTGATTTTAATTAGATAGATTGGTAGGTGGAGCATTCCATATTTTTCTGAAGGATCACTGTTTGCGTAGCTTTCATATACATCCGTTATCGATTGACAAAACGACTTTCTCATCAGCCCCCCCCCAATCCCCCTATTTCATGTCCATGTATATTGATGTGGTCTCTGGTTCTATTTACAGGTTCAGTATGAAATAAGAAAGGCTTGGTATCGACATTCCCTTCGCAGAGGAAGCGGTTCCAAAAATTTCAGTAATTTTTCAAATCATGGGAAAAGAGGCTACTCTGTTCGACCGAATCAGAATGGAGTCCGAGGTAGCGAACCTTGCGCACGTCATTCAATTTTGAACGATGGTGAGGAGGGCAGAAATGGTTCTCTTCCTGAAAATATTGCTTTATTGCACACGGCCGTTGGAGATTCAGACAAACAAGACAGTTCCAAAATAAGTGATACAAAAATCTGTAATATATCGGACACTTCAAATCACCGCACAAGTGGTAACTCAGCCCCGACTTGTACTAATGACGGCCATATTTGTCCAAAGGATGAGAGCCAATTCAAAGAACAATCGTCTGCTGCACGTGATTCTTCACCAAACCGTCGTGAAATGAATGGATGTGTAATCTCGGTACAGATTGAAAACTCAATGCAGTATACAAAGTGTAAGGCCCATAATAAATACATTGGGTCTAAAAATGAACATATAGAACTAAAGAACGATAATACAGATATCGATGATTTCATTTACATCGATGACGACGTGCAACACACTGACTTGTAATGGTTTTAGTAGAGATTATTACGTGATATCAGTTTCGATATTCCTTGAAAGACAGTTATAAATACTCATTTATTTATTCACATTGTTTTATTCTGAGTTAAATACCATACATTATTTGAAAGTTGCGAATAAACACTATCCGTATAGCTATTTCTCTAGACGTGCAAAGTAATTCTTGAATATTGCTGTGCCCAGTAAGTATGGCTACAATTCAAATGCACTAAAACGCATTTGTCCAGATTTAATCTTCGTCTGTCAGATCTGTTAATAGAGCATGCGTCAGGAGATCAGGTTAGATTCCCTTAAGCAAGCTACATATATGTAGTCGGAATTTACTGTTACAGATGAAGGATATGTTACTTTCATTGTGCTTATCTATGCAACATTTATAAATCTCTATTTATCTATGTGCTAAGTTAGTTAGCTAATTTGTCTGAATTAAGCCAGTTAAATATATATGTTTTAGTCAAATTCTAGGTGACTAGCTGTTTCAGATTTCATCGCATCTTAGTTCACTGAAATATACTTCATACCTGGTAAGTTACAATCGCTCTAGATTACATGTTTGCTTAACGTTTGCCACAATTTAAAAATTCTGGGATCTGTCCAGTGATGGAAAATCTCAGAAGACTAATGACGGTATTATCGTCACAAATTGAATATTACTGCAAGGCGTTACCCTCCTCAAATCTTCATATACAAGACTGTCACTCTCATTCTTGCACGTGTTCAAATTACTGTCAAACAATAGCCAAAACGATATTTTCCACAGCACGTAAGTCAGTTATGACGTAACAATGGTATATACATCTCCGACAGAACACCAGAAAATTTGACAATAGGAAATTTAATGTTAAAGCTACACCTACTAAATTTAATATGGACCAGCGGGAGTGCAAAGTTAAAACAACGCTGTTACGAGTCTATGCTCTTGAAATAAGTAACAAAAAAGAGTGAAGAAAACAAGCTTTGTAAAATATAACAAATATTTTATTTCCCTGGAATACAAAGTGAAAAATTAAGACAAAAAGAAGTTACGGTTTACGAATCAAGTCCAAAATTAATCCAAGAATTAAACAATAGAAGTCCTAGTATTAAAATGTCCTGAATGAGACTGAGTTCGAGTCCCGATGAAATTCAAAATGGAAGGCGATGACGTCTGTTGTGGTGAGCGAAGTGCTTTTGTGTCAACAGTCCTTTGTTGAATTACAGAAAATATTATTCCAGTTTTGAATTCAGTATAACTTCCAATAAATATCTTTATCCAAGAATTTTGTCAGAGCACTTATGTATTTCCAGGGAAAAGAATCACTTGAATTCAATAATTTGAAGAAAATAAAAATTCAATCCAAACTGGTCACAACATAAGAACAACTTAACGTGTCAATTGATTGGAGCCCAACTAACAAACTTCTATCAAAAACAACAGTTATACGCTAATTAAGACGCAAAACAGATTCTCGGATGAGGGTCAAAAGTTCATTCTTCTGAAAAAAATACATGCTACTTGTCACGTAATCCAGGTATGACCTTGACTTAACTTAATGATTCTTACTCTGAGAAAGATAAAAAAATAAATAAAAAAGTTGTTTACCAAAACTGTCACTGATTCTGAAATGAGGTCAGCAACTAGATATAGTGTTTCTATTATTAGTTGTTTACGTCAATGAAATTAAAAATGAAAAAAATATCAGTCAGGTCAAACAGAACTGAACTCAATGTTACATTACAATAGCATGTAATGGAATTAAAAAATTTAAAATTAACAAACAAGCAACTAAATTAAATATACATAACAACACCTACTAACCAACACGGCTTCTGACTGACCAGCACCAACTGATCTACTGACCAACTCGCACATCTACTAACCAACACGGATTGGCATGAATAGGAATGTGAATAAGAGTTAAAGAAGAAATAAAACCTCACAAACGTACATACACATAAACATTGTACTGTTAATACGACTCTGTTGTCTTAAAATACGTAATATAAAAGAGCGAGAAACAACAAGGTTTGTAAAATTCAACAAATAATTTATTTCCCTAGAATACAAAGTGAAAATGTAGAAAACGAACTTACGGTATTGGAAAATTAATTTTCAAATAATCCTAGAATTACAGACTCAACTCCTAGTAATAAAAGTTTTGAATAACTTTAGTGGAAATCCAAATTAAATCCAATACTGAAGGTGTTTATGTGCCTGTGGTGGTCCGTGTCGTGGTGATGTATTAACAGTCTTTTGCTGGATCACAATAATACATTTCATGAATGAAATCCTTATTTGAAATTTCACTATAAATTCAAGTTGCTATTTCCATGAATGCTATTTTTGAAGAGCACTATGTATTTACAGTGAACAAATAATTTGAATAAATTCCAGCGTAAATGAATTTCTGGACACAATAATAATACAGTTGATTCTAGTAAGATATTAAAGCTCGAATGACTAATGTTTAGACAAACGAGATCATATAGCCCTTTACCTGACCTCGGGTTACAACTAATATTTTCTAAATATATATATATATATATATATATATATATATATATATATATATATATATATATTACCAAATGGAAAATAACCTTCTGGAATTCTTAATATTTACAAAGTAAAATCGTAGTTATAATTAGCAGGTCCGTTACTAAACTTATAATAAAGGATGTGGAATATAGTAGGCCAGGCATCTTTATAGGAGAATTCCAGTTACCTAGACCCAGACCTAATTAATATGTTTTCTTCTATTAATAATGATCTTAATATTAAACGCATACACATAGAGAGTATTTTAGCTCTGTATTAGTTGTTTACAGAATTAAAAATATCAATGATTCAGGTCAAATAGAAAATGAACTTGATTTTGGACAAGGTCAAGCCCAAGATACAATGTTACATTATCAATTGCATTTATTGAAATGTAAATAAAATTAAAAAACTAACAAACAAACAATGCA
>JAECUM010018506.1:0-48659 GCA_016617855.1 Megalonaias nervosa | reverse complement strand
TATATATATATATATATATATATATATATATATATGAAGAAGCTTTTCTAATTTGTTGTAAACATTGCTTCTTCCTGTTTTATCTTGTACAAGTACTTGAGTAACTGGGAAAAGTTTGCTGAAACTCAGTTGCCACCGATCCAAGTGTTCTATTCATCGTTGTCACGTGAAGGTATGTTGTTGCTCGCTGATGTTTGTGAGAGATTCCGTGACTGACACAGCCATGCACGATTACAAGCTCTCTTCGTGGCGGGATTTCTATGGTGAATCGCAGATATGCGCGCCAACAATCCAAACGTGGACGGGTATGACCCCGCTGCTCCTAAAAGTCACATCATGTATCCAGATATAAATAACCTCTATAACTGGGCAATGATGCAACCGTTGCCAGTTGGTGGGTTTCAGTGGATTGATCTTGGACACGTTTACGTATAAAAGCACATAAACATCAACATCAACTTCAGATATTTCTTGGAATTGCTCTAGAATGCCAGGATCATTTACACGATGCACGCAACGATTATCCGCCGGACCCAGAACTTTTCTCAGTGTCTCGTACATGTTGTCCCCGTATCAGCGTTCGATCGTTGATGAATCCGGACGCAAATACATCTAATGCAAAAAAACTAGTATAAGTCTTAGGAAGAAAACCAAGTATTACAGGTGCGAAGCTTTCAGATGTATCTGTGATTGGGTATGCGTGTATCCAAGATGCACTAAGAGCTTGAATTTTGCTAGAACGCTTGGATGGCGCCGTATATCCAGATGAATATTGATCTGAGAACAAAGGCCATTAATGACTTTGACAAAGACTTTTTCAAGCTCGTGAACAATTCAGTCTTCGGAAAAACCATGTAGAATCTGTGCAAACGAATCCGAGTCGACCTTATCCGTAATAGTGAACAAAACAAACTTATAAACTTCATCGCTGACCCGGCCTTTGAATCTAGAAAGTTCTTTGATGGTGGACTTGTTACCGTTCACAGCAAATTCGAAACTAACTCTGCCAAAACCAATCTTCTTTGGCTGGTCCGTATTGGACTTGTCGAACATGCTCATGTACGAGTTTTACTATGACAAGATCAAACTGTTTAAGCAGGGTCGAGTCAAGATGCTGTACACCAACACTGGCTCGCTGATGATGCATATTACAACCAACGATGTGTACGTGGACATGACACAACTTTGTTTGGTCAATGAATTTGATACCAGCGATAAATCCGATACATTATCCGTTGTTTATCAACGCCAATAAAAAGATTGTTGGTAAGCTTAAAGACGAATGCTCGGGTAAACCAATCGAAGATTATGTGGGACAGGGGTCTAAAATGTACTTGATCGTAGTCGGACCACACACCTTCTAAAATAAAAAGAGAGCAAAGGAGTCACATGGGTTATTGTGCAGAAAGATATAAACACGAAACATACGTGGAATGACCTCGACACCGATGTGAATTCGCGCACAGGGCAAATATGTTACGATGTCAAAAACATCACGTAAGTGTTTACCGATGCACCAAAGTGAGTTTTTTCCGTTTGATAGCAAGCGATGAATACTCCCATACGGAATCACCACCTACGCATTTGGCCATCATGTTATTGTGAATAACACGTCCATTAATGCACTAGCGTGTTAAAGTAAATCTTGGTGGCAGTTCCGTATTTGCTGGAACAGCTTGCAATTCTTCTCACATAAATGCTCGGCTGGGAGGCTTTGCTCCACCAGCTGACGGTCCCACTCGGCAACGTGTTGGTTGTCTTGGAGTTTCAATCCGTTCCGAGAGAGTGAACACATCGACCATATCGAGTCAGCAGCACGATGTTGTCCACCTTCCAACTTTCCTGGTGCATACAGATACTTACCGAATATATCTCCGAGTGGTTGTGACGGTGGCAGCAGTAAAATCATTTTCTGATTGATGGTGGAAACCCCCGTGACAATCTTTTGCCGAATTGCACTCGCTGGTTTTAATCCAAGCGTGCATGTCACTTCATTATTCAATGCTGCTATGGTTAGCAGAAGCAGTGTTACCCATTCATGAGACCGCTCTGGCCTCATTAGTAATTCCTGCGCCGACTGATGTCCGAATAACCGTTCTGCAAGAGTGCGGTTAAATCGTTTCATAATAGCTTGATCAATGTGAATGTTGACATTTCCAACAGGAAGTCGCACACGGTGTTTACTTAACAACGCAGCATTTGAGCCAAGAAATTCTTTACCAGGATCCACTTGCAACAATTGTGGCCGTGTGAGTGGTGAACGTTTATAAATACGCTCGCGACACTTGCACGATCTTTTGACGTCAGCGGCTTCGCTTCTTTGTACCTGCTGGCAACATCGACAATGGTTAACGCCTACTTGTAGATACGCAATCGGCCTTGTCGATTACGGACACGATCGTGTGAAAGAAACAAAAACAAATCAGCCTGATTAACCTCATCTGGTATTTGGACATTAAACCAACCACGTGAAATTTTTCTTGGTACTGGTAGGTAACTTTGCGACATCGCTTGTTTGTTCAACCATGTTCAAACAATTCCATTAGTGACTCGCGAAAGCTAAATCAATCGAAAACGTTCGTTGTGTCATTATGTAAAATCAATTTGCGTCGATGGTGCCATGCACACGTGAAAACGGTATTGTCAACCTGGATCTGACAAGTTTTATTAAAGGATGATCGCTACGAAAGCCTACTGAAATAATACATCATAACCTATTTAGAACTAAAACACGTAAAGTTTTTAATGAATCAGTGATGCAAACAATAACGTCACCTTGCTTATTATATAAGAACATATTATGACATACAAGGCAATGTTGCATTCCATTTCTCACATAAATACCAACCGAATGTTTGTATTTGTTATCGATCAATTCCAATGAATTGTAATCATACTTTAAGGATTTTTAAGTCACGTTTAAATTAGGGTTGAGAAATATAAGTTGCGCACATACAGATGATAGCCAATCAATGCTTTGTATACGTATATGTTGCACCTGAACAGGTAATGTTATGTACATCAACCTGACGAGTCACGAGGATGAAAAAGGATTATTCTTTGAGATATGCTGTCGTTCTCAAGTATTTTGGTTACTGAAGTTGCAGCACTGTACTTCGAATTCTCTTCCCGTTTTGTTGCAGCGTTTATTACTACATCCCGGCCAAGAGGGGTATCGAATTTGACAATAATAGTGCTCCTTTTTTAGGCCTTCTCTTCAGTCTATTGACTCAGTGAAAACCGAAAAATCTAACCATGTTGTGAATATCTCGAAGAACTCTGACCTTGTCATTCTTGCGGAATTTTCTGTAATATACCCTTAATATGTTGATAATCAGATTCCATGTCCTGTGATAGAGCTCAAAACTAATTCTCTCCTTGACCTCATCAGTAATATTCTCGTATTCGTTCGGGGTGGATTATTTCGACGGTAGAAGTTGGGGAGGAAGTCTGTAAATCTGCCTTTCGCATATTCAGCAACCGTTTCTCACAATGGCCATTCTCACTTTCACCTTTAACAGTAATCTGACTGATAGCCCCACATCGTTTTATGGTTTACGTGTCAACTCGCGAAACTTTTCGGAGCATAACTAAAATGACTGATAGCCCCACATGTCGGTCATATTGCTTATGTGTCAACTCGCGAAGCTTTTCGCAGCATAATTAAAATTCTTATTCATGGCCACAAGTTGCTGTAACTGGACTAATCTAAAAAGGGAGAAGCTGAACTCGAGGAAACCTTATCAGGGGAAACTTGAGCGGTATAAATGATAGTGTTCTTGGTAACTATATCAAAGTACTGGGGCATTTAGAGTCGATACAGTTCATAAAGACCAAGAATGGAGTGTTCAAAATAAATAGCGAATAATGAATATTTGTCAACGAAATTTACCAAATCTGCTTAAAGTTACTAAAATGCTATGCCAAGAATTGCGTAACTTATTCAGAGGTGTGCTAAAACTCCAATAGCGCCATTATGTGGAAACAAAATCGCGTATGCCAGACTGAATAATACCAGTCTGAAAGATATTTGAACAATACTGAATCTTGAAAGATATTTGACATAAACATCGAGTGATGCCTTTAAAAAAAGTATTGACGTTTCGTCACAATTTGATGCATGTAATTTCTCCCTCAATTCGAGAAATGCAGCTATTTATCACAAAACTCGGAATTAAGTACGAGAGCTGAAGAGCTTTTTTATCACTCTTCCAATACACATAATGTCGAGGCTACAATTTTATTATCATGAAACTTTTAGTACTCATGAACTGATTCTATCAAAGATAAAGAAAGATGTTATGAGTATTTTATCTTCCTGATTAATTGTCTGTAATATGCGTTTGATTCTAATATAAAAAAGTAAGAACATAGATAATATCCTACAGTAAACAACGATGCCACATTTAAAAAACAAACATAAATATCATTTTTAAACATTATCTGTCATCTTATGAGATATTAATAATTGCCAAAAATCACTAGACTCATGCATGAAAATGTCAGAGTTGCAAGATTGCTCAAAAATAAACCTGACTTAAACCCTTAAAAAAAATGCCAATTTTCTGATCATTGCGAACCGACAAGATCATATCATCAACGCACCAGCTGCAACTTGCTGATACGACAGAGCCCATAATGGTTATTGTAGATCTATGGTGTCTCTCGCGGAAATAGTGTGTTCTCTGGCTTTTGACAAAAATCCTTCTTCATTAAGTTGTTTTGAGAACTACTTGACCTTCTTTTCACTCCTTGACTTTCCTGGACTATTTACTTAGCTAGGTCTCATTGGAATTTGAGCAAATGATGGAAGTGAAAATCCAGTGCCAGATCTATTGATGGACCATTTGGTTTGAATTATCTGACCCTTTCTTGACAGAGTCCGCCAGGACACCGAGTATGCCGGGAATGCGTCTTATTTGTACATTTATGTTTAGTTCAAAGCACCAATGCAGAACTGGCAAATATGTTCACCACCCCCCACCTCAATCATGTTTTTAGTAGGTAGGTCACCATTCCTAGTTGTCCAACAGGATAGGACTACTTAATTGCAGAGGTGGTCCTTCCAGAAATGAAAGGCGCTGATTATATCCATAATTTTTAGAAGGATGATATTTCGAGACAATTCCTTGTGCACCCACTTGCCTCTGACGGAATCGGAGCCCTGCATCGGGTGGGTCCCCAAACCGTACGTGCTGGCGCCCATACTTACTATAACTTCTGGTAGGAGCTTTAGCAGAAGAATTTCTGTCGTGAACCTACCCCGTTTGTGCCACTGACACAAGAACGATACAACATCTGTCGCAATTTTGACCATCCGATCAAGTGGGCTAGAGAAGGGGGACACAGCCAGCAAAGTCATCATAACGGGCACATGAATTGACGGTCTAGACTCTAGAGGAATCTCATCAGCTGCCGCTTTAAATAATCGGAGGACTTGCAAAAAAAACCCCACTCTTTCGCTGTAATGCAGTGCCTGTTTGAGAAGGATTCTCCTAGTTTGATGACCTGTACCTTGCATAAGTGAGGGCATCGGAAAAAAATGAGATTATTAACGAACTCCATACCCAGATGGACCAATCACTCGGACAGCTGAAGGTAGAACTTTTCCCAGTACACTAAAAACCTAGATGGCGCAGAAAGGATAGGAGATCGCTCCTGCCCTTGATAGTGACGAGAAAGTGTTGGCTTTTGTAGAAGGAAAGCCTGGATCAGAACCCCGGAGATTGCGGTTTTCGATCAATCTCCACCGCCCGTTTGTCGATTAACCAGATCATTGACTGCATAAGTTTGTCCGTCTCCAAATCTGACGGTAATTTCATCGTAAGCTGAGAGGACGAAGAGACGGGGTTGCATAAATGAAATCCCAAGCCCCTCCAAAACGATTTGGATTACGCACTCGTTCTGCGGAAATATTGCTATCGAATGATAGTGAAAATGCACAAATCATTCGCAGGCGGTTGAGGTGGTGAGTAAAAGGCGGGATGTGTGTGTGTGTTTTATTTTTAACGTAGCTTTAACAATGAGTCATATCGCTACGATGCCTGCAGTGTGGCAGAGTAAACGGCGGATGTTAAAGTGCATGGGGGACGAGAAAACCCGTTTTTGTCTCCTCTATGACACAGAGTGGGTTGTTGCCTCCTGACATTTCATCCAGATTGGACTTGAAGGACTGTGAAGGCTGAACGGCAAGTTGGAGGGGCAGTACCTGATTAGCCTGTCTCCTCGATATTGCCTGCAATACAACCCAATAGGTGTCGTCCTAAAGTGTTTGAGCATGATGGTAGCACGTAAGTGATGTCGAACTAAGACATGCGTCTCGTCGCACTAAATCCAAGTTAGCAGAGGCAGCCGAAGCATTCGCCATAACATGATGAGCTGTTGATGGCTTTTTTCAATCCATGCCGTTGACTGCAACGCATGATTGATACCTGCTTTTGCGGCAAGCTGAAAGATACCTAACAGAGCTAAGTCCAACATCAATGACATGGTTACAATATTAATTACCAGGTTCTAGGTAGGGCGAAAGTAATTTTTGACAACTTTGTAAAATAAAGGAGAAATAATATTTACAGCCCTATTATTCTTGTCTAAATCCGGAATGAAAAGCAAATTTTCAAGTAAATTATGTTTCTCCGACAACACTTACCCAATCACATTACTTATGAATATCAGCCTGACAGCTCGCGAATCCAGCCCTACTAAGAGACGAAAAACGCCTTATCCTGTGTATTTTTAGACAGACAAATGGCAATAACTCTTGCCCATTACATTCCCTTGACACCACTAGGTGTCACCAGTTTTTAGCTGAGCGAGACACTAACGCGGATGCTCTTATGGAGGGGTGTTGGGAGGGTTTTTAAGTAATGTGATTGAGTAAGTATTCTCGGAGAAACATAATTTACTTAAAAATTTGCTTTCTCCTTCGAATACGCTCCCCAATCACATCACGTTAGGAAAATCAGTAATAGGAGGAGGGGATGCTGAGCATCCGACCTCTACCTCGGATATCTTTCTGGGAATGAGTGGATGAATAACACAAGAAACACAGCCTGGAATCCTTTGATCTGGGATTCATATGGTTGAGATGATGAAGTTTAAATCTTCTCACCTACAAAAATTTCCACTGGCGAATCTAGCGAAGCTAACATGCTGTGTTGATTAATCTAGTTGGGTCTGGTGGCCGTCTGTGCTGCTGCACCGGCCCTACCAGATCCAAGTCTGTCACTCCGACGATAAAACTCGAGAAGGTTGACTCTGCATGCTAGCCAACAGCTTCTACAATATCTTGGACTGAAACGTTGCGTTCGAAAGCGAGGCTTGCACAGATGGCTCGAAACTTTTGAGCAGTAATCTACGTGAGACGATTCTGATCTTGTGAGACGTCAGATTCCACCAAGTGTACGACCCACTTCAGCCAGAAATAAAGGTCGTGAAGCGTGATATCCTGTGTTCTGGCTCACAGAGATTGCTTGAAACTTCGAAACAGTAAACTACATGAGAAAAGTCGGCCAGTTGAGGGATAGAGGCAAGCAGAGGGACGAAATAGTTGGATACTCTCCAGATTCTCTCCACAACGGAAAGTTGGAATTGTTTGACTCGCAAGGCTGTTCTGGTAAGAGCCGAGCGTGTAGAAAAAGAGGGCGGTCGATTCAGGTTGGCCGGAATCTTTCTAGATGTTCTATCGTTAGGAAACGTAGATCGGTGAATCAAGGCTTGTCCCCTCAAAGGCGGGTTATCAGAATCATCCTGCCATTCGGACCCATAATTTTAGCACCGTAGGAAGGATGGCTGAGGTCCGCAACCCCTCCCAGATGATTGAAAGTGCATCCACATCCAAAGCATTTGTGTCTGGAACTGGGGAGACGAAGGTGGGTAGCTTTTGATTCGACCTCGTCGCTAAGAGGTCGATCATCGGATACCCTTGAAGAGTATGAATCCGAATGAAGACCAATTTATGAAGGAGCCATTCCGTGTGAAGGACAAGACCACCTCTGGACTGATTCTCGGCCAAGCCACTGATGCTGCCAGAAGGTGCCTGATTTGTATGTTGATATGGAGACTGTCGCACCCACGTAGAAAATGCCAAGTCAGAACACATCGGTCGAGTGATTTAGTACCTCCCTGTTTGAGGAGATATGTCACCACCACAAATTTGTCCGACCGAAAGAGGACCGTTAAAGCCAGGCGATCTTTACAGAAATGAAACGTATTGATGACAGCCTTCATTTCTAGGATGTGAATGTGTAGAGACCGTTCCCCAGGTATCGCTGACAGTAATGAAGGGCAGCAACAGGTGGGCATCCCCACCGTGCGCACTGGCGGCGGTAACTTCCGTTATTTCCGCCTGGGGGTTCTTAAGCGGGATTCCAATGGTCCGCTAACCTGGATTGCTCCGCTGACACGGGAAAGATCGAATCTAGGAGTGATCATAACTGTTTGATTAAGCGAATATAAAACGGGGCGCTAATGTGCTAGCAAGGGTCGCAGAAAGAGATGGATAAGTAGGATCGAGTCCAAGCTGCCTTATAATAAACCAAATAGTTGCAAGAACTCTCCAAGTATAATCCAAGTCCTGTTTGAAACGGACTCGACGAGTTCAACAATTCTGGTAACGCGAACACAAGGGTTCGCGCCAGATTCCGGTTGGAGGTCTGACTTTCCCAGTTCGTGACAAGGCCTAGAAGATCTAGAAGAGAAGGAAGGTCGTTCCCGCCTTGGAGTAGGATAGAACTTACCATGTGTTTCTGTAGGATGCTGCCCAGGTACACTGCCGTCGATGTAGATGAGTTCGGCCAGAACAGGGACACGGTGCGACCCATTGTCTCAGTGAAAACAGGGGCTGATGGTGTGGCCAAAGGGTAGAACGGTGAATTGACAACTCTGTGTCGGTAAGCAGAACGGGAAAACTTGCGGTAGGCGGGGTGGATAGGGACGTGAAAGTATGTGTCTGCCAGATCGAGACTAACGGCATACTCACCCAGTCTAACGGAAAGGCGGAATGACCGCGCCGTCTCCATCTTGAACCGGAAAGCTAACTTTAGTCCATTCCATGGTGGATTTGATGGAGTTCCGTTGCACACACCGTTTGACGAGGTCTAAATGAGTCTACTTTCAGCGCTAGAGAAGACATACCAGGTGGTATAAAGACTCAATTCCATCCTCAGTAAAACTTCACGAGCTCTCCCTTGTGGACAAGCAGTGAACATACAGTAGTCCGGTGCTGCCGGCTGGTTTGCCCGGCGAATGGTCGGCCTAGAAGCTGGTGGTATAGAAGACGGTCCGGCTATCACCGATACCGGCCACTCAAAAGGTCTTGCTGGTCAGATTTCTCACTTTAATCTCCGTCATAGAATAGGCATGTCCCCGAAAGTACGTTAGACGGACGGATCTGTCACTAAGATCCCCGTAAATCATTGTTGTATGGACCCCATGTTAGAACGGCTGGACGGCTGGCGACGGTGAGGTTTTGAAATGTATTAGATTCAGTGGATCGAGAGTAAACTGCGCGTGGTCGGCTGGGGTGCAGGCAGTACACAACCGGTCCGGCAACTGCCGGTACCGGCCTCGCCAAAGGCCTGGTTGAACGGGCAGATTTCTCATTGAAATCTCTGGCATGGTAATGATAAGATACAGACAGCGTGATAAAGGTACCGACGGCTTGGTTAGACGGACGGATCTGTCGCCAAGTTCCGCGTATATACTATTTGGCTGGACCATTTCAACGAAAAGGTCCCAAATCTAGGATGGCTGGGTTGCCGGTGTCGGCTGGACTGCAGATGTCAGCTGGGCGGCTGGTAATGTCGTGACGACAGCCGGTGTCGGTGCGGCAGTATTATTATTTGGATCCAACGGATCTATCATTAACGCCATGCGGCCCGACTTACATGTCCGAAGGCCATGCTCGGACATGCGGGGGGGGGGGGGGCGCTGCCTAAAATTGGGAAATATTCCCCAATGCGTCGGTATCACCAACAACGAACCGTAGGTTGTCTTCCTTGACATATTCCGTCTTTCCTTCCCTTCAATGCCGAACTGGCACGTTCAGGTCATTCGTATCGTAAACATTCCTCCTGAAAAAACACAAGAGAAAACAAAGCACAGATTAGCAAATTAGTATGTGACTAACTAGCTAATAGCATAAACTCCGTCGTGCGTATATTAAACATTCCTCCTGAAACGACACAAGAGGAGAAAAACAAAGCATAGATTAGCAAATTAGTATGTGACTAACTAGCTAACAGCATAAACTGCCAATCAGTACATGACTAATTACCTAAAACAGAATACCAGACTTCCACTGACAACGTATTAATGACGTTGCATGTCAAAGACAATGTATACATAATATAAACAATGCAATAGTCGTGGTAGACTTTCATGCTCTGAAGTTGCATATAGATCATTTAAGTTATTATTCTGCTGAAACGACACAACTAAAGCAGAAACCAGTAATGAGTTGAAAATACTAGGTCGCTAAAACCTGTCGTAACTAACAGATCAGTGAAAGCGTCGTAACAGAAACCTATGGCCCTATGTAAACCTATGCACAATGCTTAGTTATTAATTAAACCATAATACTATCAAAACAGCGTAAAAGCTGAATAAACTAAGCATAATTATCAAGTAGCACTTCAGAATTTCGCTAATAAGAACACTGTAGCGGATGGAGTAAGCGAATAATGTCAAAGGTACGCTAACTCGCAATGACCTTGCATAAGCTTAACGTTAGAGTGGTGGAACGGTGGTCTTACAAGACGAAGTCCCGACAAGTTACAAACCACTCAGACTTTAGCAGAAATTGTAAAATAAAGCATACAACCTGCAGTAGATCGATAAAACCGCACAACAAATCTAAAATGAACGTTAGATGGGCCCATAGGAACATAAAAAGTCTGGACTGTCGGAGGCTATTGCACTGCGTGTGCTATGCACCGCAGCGAAGCTAAAAACTGTTGACTCCTGGTGGTATCAAGGGGAGTTAATGGGCAAGAGTTACTTCCTTTTGTCTATCTAAGAACAGACAGGATAAAACGTTTCTCGTTTCTTAGTATGGCTAGATTCGCGAGGTAGCAGGCTAATATTCGTAACGTAATGTGACTGGGCAACGTATTCGAAGGAGAAAAGTTACTGATAACCGACTCTGAGAAGAAAGCCTTCGAATATCTTTTTGGCCTGACGTTCTGCAATTTCTTTAATGTTTGAAGACTGCAGAAGAAGACGAAGGAGGGATGCTGCTCCTCCTCGTCTAAGCCTACCGATGCTTTGACCTAGGCGGCAGGGAGTGGAGGGCATTCAGATAGGGACAATGCCCAATATATTTCTTTCACTGCAGCCTCAAAACTAAAATCGGTTCTCCCCATTGTCGGATCTGAGTACCTTAAATTTTAACGTTTTGCCTCACACTCACTGTATGTGTTATTCTTGTCAGACTCTACTTCTATGTCCATGTAAAACACGCCCGGGAGCATGGAAGAGTTGTTACTGTCATCCCTGTATGTATCACGGTACCACTCGAATCAGTACACCAGTACGGATGGCTGGTTCATTAGTCGGTAAGGGTGTCCATCCTGTGGACGACGGTATGGTCGACTCTGGCACCTGCCGTGCCGAAAGCGTGGTACAACAGACGGATCTATCAGTAAGATCCCCATTTCACTACCCTATAGGCCTGTATGTGTGAGGGGTTACCGTAGTGACCGATATACGGTCCCTGGGCACTAGGTAATGTTGTCTGTACGGTTGCAGTGGATGGTCGACAACTGGACAGCATCGATTAAGATCGCTAGAAGTCCCATGCGTTTGGACTCTTAACCCCGAAGGCTATGCAGCAACTCTAACGAATGCGAGAAAGGCAAAATTGCTCCGTGCTCGTTTAATTAGGTTTTAATAATTGTTGCAGTCGATATCGTAGGTCTGTTCTTTTTGGAGGCAGCTAAGTCCGCCAGTAAGCTTACAATTGTTTCCTCTGTAGACGTGGATGTTCCGCATGCGAGACTGTTTCGGTGCAAGACCTGACACGTTTTTCTCTGTACTTAACGCTCTTCCATCTGACTGTGGACCAGGCATCCTCTGAACAAAACGCGCAGACACAATGTTTTAGATGATCTGCATTTGGGCGCAAACGAGGTACTTATCAAGCATGCCCTCGGTGGCTTTAAAATTTTTGCATTCGGTACATTTCGTCGTCATTGTTTAACGGAGATGACATGAACAACAAACATTAATAGATTAACAACTCAAACATGTTAACAAGCCAGAAAAACAACACTCGTTACTAAATGAACAAATGAAAACATGCAGCTAGCTCGAAAACATTAATTAACTTGCATCAGTTATGCTGTGTCGAAGCGAAAGGTCAAAATAAACGAAGTTACCGAGTACATGACTGTGACAAAATTCACATAAATATTGATAATTGTTTTTTAAAATTACGAATACGAGCTGCAGTATAATCATTAATACATGGTAGAGTACCAACTGTCTATATAGATGGTTGAACAACATGGAGAAATTAACAGGATTTGCGGGAGGCATTTTCAGGAATATATTGATAGTACTGTTGCAAAAAGGTAAAAATAGTGGCACCTGGCAGCAAGGAGGAGAAGTAATGTGCATGAGTTACCACCCATGATCTGTATAATTTAGCCAGAAAAGACGATTTTCGTCCTTTGGGGAGTTTTGGATTTGGGAGGTAGCAGAACTTAGTTTCCTAACGTTAATGTGTTTAGGGAAAGTATTCGATAAAACAAATCACCACAGAAGTATCAATTTTAGAAATTTTTCCAATCAGGAAATAAATCTGCCCTTATTCATGTTATGAAATCTTATATTTCCATATTTAGGTCTATTTCATTTTTATTCTTCTATTCCTACTCTCTTCCTCCCTTCCTTTCGCTCCTCTCTCCTTATCAGGATGAACAGATCTTAAAATATGCCAAGATTGAAGCATATATTTATGTATCAATGAGGTGACAAAAATTCATAAAAATGTATTACAAACAACAAACTAGGTTTCACATATTAACTTTTGTTTCTATTCGATATTCAGTCACCATACTGTATGATCAGTATCATATACCTGTTACACTCTATGATAAACGATATAACTTTTATGAAACAATCTAATCATTAAGTATAGTCATAAAATTGGGTATAGATTAATGTTAATTGCCAAGTGAAATTAAGTGACAGTCTAAATTTGGGGTAACTGTGTTACCAAACAAGACCACAAGCTTGCCAAAGCCACAAAATTCATATCGGAATGCTGATAAAATCAAAATAAAGGACCATATCCCTTTAGGTAAACTTCAAAAAGTCATCAATTCAACAAAATGCACAGCTGTTGTAAACATATTGTAAAATTTTTTAACATTTTGTTATCAATGTAGTAATGCAAGTGCTCATCGCATCAGCAAAGAATGAAGAAAAAAAAATCCATGTAAATTTTCGGCCACTGGAAGAAGACAGAATGATGGGTGTTTGTCTCCCTCATCAGCGTCCAAAGAGGTCTGAACTTTTTAAGTCCTATTCACTGCAGGTTGGGAGATGCAAGAAAGTGCAGTGGAAAATAGGATTTGCCCTTCTATGTTGGATGGCTTATCATTGTCATGCCTGTCATTAACGATGCCATGTCTGCTAAGTGCACAGCATTAAACCTACCTACTGGGTTTATCATTAAAGCCAGAGGTGGCAGATCCAGGTTGAAACGAAGTACCCAGACAGATCTGGTGGATGTTTAGGTTGAGCCAGAAAGTTTGTGCCATGTGCACAGCTGACAGGGTGTGTGCGACCAGCACAGTTCTGTGTGGTGAGAAAGGCTTGTAGTATATGCCAAGTCGGGATGGTCAGCTGGATGGACAAGACGGTTAAAAAATCATAGATGAACTGCACACATTGAAAAGTAGTACAAAAGTTCGACAGCACTTATCTCATCGGAACACTCAGACTAGTCGTTCTGACGACTGCATGGACAGGTCGCCAGCTGTGATGATATAAAGTTGGTACAAGTTGTCAAAACAATAGGAGCAAGTGAGATCAGACTGATACGTCATGAGCCAAGTCATACTGGCATCAAGTCCAATCACTGGCATGCTGGGAGACTAACAACAAGTGGAATGCCAAGAAAGAAATTTGTCCCCCATATTCTCAAATTCGCACATAGACAGGTGTGATGATAGAGCTGAAGAAAATTCAAAGTTGCTTGCTGTATAAGTCAGTGCATCTACAACTCCAGAACAAACTGGGTTGGGTGCATGGGAGCAATTTCCATGTCAAATGAAGCGACTGTAGCCATCAGCATTACATGGGGGAGGGGACCTTCATGCCATCACCAGGTCACTCACGATACCACTGATTCCAATTTTGGGTAGATATTAAGCACATCTGCATCTAAAGACTTGTAATATGTTTTCTTCAATCTGCCATTCTGTTTTTCCAAAATGCTCAGCTAGACCTTGGGCAATGCTGCAAACCTAATATGGACCAGCAGATGTATGCTTGATACTCAAACATTTCATGCATCTTTAGTGACCACAGACCTCTTACACTTCTTGCATATGCCTTTATGGACATAAATGCATTTGAAAAGACAAGAAAAGAAAGACCAAAATGAAAACATATACGAGAAAATAGGCAAAATGGGCTAATGAATAACACTTATAATAAAAATACCTAGAGTGTCTACTATAAATTCCAGAAACACACATGTAAACACAGACGGCAATCACAATTTACTGTCAAAGCTCAACTTATGCCCTGCTAAATATGCAAAAGTTATTGAAACAAATTCAAAAAAGTAAACTCAAAGTGTAACAACGTTGACACTGAGTAAAAACATAAATACTGAAACTGGATATCTGGAAAAACTGTACAAGTTCTAATGGATTCTGTAGGTCATGTGGCCTAGTTAGGTATGCATGTACATATTATCATTTAACAGCAACTCAGCACAATAACACAAATATGAATATAGTGCCAATCAAAAGTAAACTTCTAAAAATGTAAAAATGAAGATTTGCATACAAACATCTAGGAAGATAAAGCCTTCAAAGTAAATGCAGTACTATCAAAAAAAAGGCCAAGATGTCAAAATTCTGTAAAATATAAAATAAAAATGATATATTGTCAAATTTAATTTGTATAAGCTGCATTTCTTCAAAAAGTCTAAGATATTCTTGGGTGGTTCATCATCATAAAGTTCCTAAATCAAATTAACATTAAAGAACTTGCACCGCACAGGGTGGAAGTCGACAAGACAAGTTTTTCCACTGTCATGGTATATACTCTGGTTGAGGTTCATCATTCAGAATGGGTCAGGTGTGTCCTATGTAACTGATACAATACCACTTTATAACTGCGATTCCAGTATTGGGTTTGACATTTATGAAGTCTGGTGTTTTGATTCAACATGTTGTGCCAAGTATATGGGCTGTGCTGTTTATATAAGTCAGTATATAGATCTACCATCTAGAAACTAGTCACTGCAAGGCAGCTTTAGTTGCTTTATCAACCCTTTCATTACCACTGGTATATCTGGCATACAGATGGCCATTAGCAGAGCTATGGGTAGGTAATTTGTAAGAGTTGCTTCCCTCCAATGTACATGTCAATTCACAAGATGACACAAAATAAACACAAAGCCAGCAAAGGTAAAATACTTCAAATACAAAGTCATATAAACTGCACTCAATCAAAATTACCCCAAACCCACCCAGCCAGAACACAATCATGTAGCATTTCACAGCATAAAAGGTTGCCTCCATTAGCTGCCTCTTAAGACATGCAAGGGAACACACCAGAGCTACTCTACTTCCCAAGTCTGACATGCAGGATGGCACATTCCAGGCCTACTCTACTTCCCCAAGCCTGACATGGGCTTGTATTAGTAAATAAATAACTGAGCAAACACACTGCTTTATTTTCTTGTACTTTTATTGAGATAGAATATCTGAGATAAATATAAGTTCATCATGTATGCACAACTTTCTCTCTTACTGGCATAGCAGATCTCTAAGCAGTCATGTAAGAACACACATATTACTTACAAGGGCTAAAAATCTACTTCAATATATAACTTACAAATATTATCTAAAAACACATAAAAAGGTTTTAGTGACTTACTAGATTCTAATATTAAAATACCAAGTAAAAGTCATTTTCAGGCATGTTCCATGGAACCAGGTGTCTCTTGTAGCCATGCACTGAGTATTCCACCATTTGATTTGCAAAATCTTTAATGTTGATGATACTGCTAGCACTGCTGGCAGAAAAGTAACGCCTATGTCCCACAATGTTTACAAAGATGAGATAAACATTCATTTTGTAACAATCGGGTGGGAATAACTCTTTGCACAAGATAAATAAATTCTTAGCCATGGCAGTGATGGTTCACATCTTTCACTGACACTGACAACTGAATTTAAGATCTGAACCATGAAAATGATAACATTTAAAATATTTATTTAAACAGAAATTAAAATTTTTTTATTGACATTAAAAGGTGATAAATCAAAGTATGCAAACCTGCAAAGAAACTGAATGAGGATAATCTGGCTACTTCTAATTTAACTGGTCACATTGAACAAATTCTGATGAGCTTTAGAAAATGAAGAGGCTCTGTGACTATTTTGAGCAGCATAATGGGTCATGTTGTAGTGGTTGTAGTAGTAGTAGTGTGTGTGTGTGTGTGTGTGTGTGTGTGAGAGAGAGAGAGAGAGAGAGAGAGAGAGAGAGGGAGGGAGGGAATGCAAGAATCATACTGTTAAGTTGCAGTAATTGGTCATCTTACATGTTCATCAACAACTTTCATTTTCATTTTGCTTATAAGTTGAGTCCAACTATTGACAACAGACTCTGATCTTCCATCTCTGAATGAACTGGCAGATCAGGGTATATGTTGTTTGTTCTATTTATTACTTCCAGCAAAATAAGGTGACTCTGATCTGCCAACAAATCATTCAATGGCAGATCTGGGTCCGTGCAGTTTGCAGCTGGACTTGATTTATAACCAAGCACTGACAGTATTTCACACCTATGCTGTGCCATATAATAACAAACCAACTTCTGATTCTTAAGTTACAATGGAAGATAAAAGCTGAGATATGATTGATCTGTCAGCATATTATAGTACATCAGATCTGGTGATTGCAGTTAGGTACTTTTTATATATAGGTAGACCCAGTATTAAAAAAAACAGATTATGCTATTACAACAAAGTCTCAAATTTGTACAACTTTGAAGGAAACTTTCCATAGACACAAAATGTTCAGTTATATTCATCAACAAGCAATGGTGTCCAGACAATACAAATGCCCCCAATCATTAGGATACAGTTGAAGGACAAAGTTCTAAGTCAAACATGGGTTATAACTGTCAAATTTTGTCAGAAAAAGGAAAAGTATTGAACAAGACTTAGGTCTTCTGAATGGAATGTCTCATGCAAAATTCAGTTTCAGTCAATCAAATCCTTAAAATGCTAATTATCAGAAATAAAATTCATGCTGGATGTGAGGTAACAGGAAAGAATGGACTGACATGGGTAACACTCTGTTTCCTTCCGTAGATAAGGTGAGGGCATAACAAGGTTTCTTTCCGAGGCCAATAAAGAAGATGAGACTTTTCCTAAGCCAACAATGCACATGAGACATGCAAGTGTTCTGAACCTAAAAGTGATCATCAGACTGGTGTTCGATCCTCTTACAGAAAACCCCTTTTAAGGGCTGGATTATGTCTGCAAGAATATTATTTTTAGAAACATTTGTTGGGGTTTTTTTCTTCTGTTCTCACTGTTACACTGGAACTGTGTTTTCTATATCCTTTAGAGGTATACTCAACTTGTTGGGGTTGATGGTGACAGATTTTGTACAATAGTCTGTCTTATAGATGCCCACAAGTCTATCAGCTAATTCAAACATGTTGTTCCTCAGGGAAATAATGATGAACTGTGCATTCCTGGTTCTCTCCTGGAAAAGAAAAAGGTCAAGTCTGACTGAGGTACTCATGAGAACCTGGCTATTAAAATATATTATAAGTGGGACATTATTTCACTGGTACTAATGACTTTTTGACTTTTGGTCTTGACTGATGGTCCCTTGTACATTAATTTAAAAAGTTTTATTACTACTGTACAAGTACAGTACTCCCTCATTATAATGCTGTCCATGGGAGCCACTGAGTATTCCAGCCTATAGTGAGACTGTCTTATAATGAAGTACATTATACAAAAGCTAACTCATTATAATGCTGTCCATGGGAGCCATGGAGTATATCACCTTATAGTGAGACTGTCTTATAATGAAGTACATTATACAAAAACTCCCTCATTATAATGCTATCCATGACAGCCACTGAGTATACTGCCTTATAATGAGACTGCATTATAATGAAGAACATGACACAACAAAATGACAACACCTGATCATGCTTATCAGGAATACTAGCATCAATTTTTGTGGAATCAGGCCACTGGTCCAGAATAGATAACCTATTCATTAAAAGTAACAAACCCATATAGTTGCATTGCATATCTTATGAGTCTATATATGGCTGTATAGTCAGACACAAAGAAATTCTAAAATAGTAAATTGTTATCCCATAACTTGATTTCTAGAACCTTGAATTCCTTAAACATTTCTAGCCCAAACAATTTTCTCTTAATCATTGTTTCCATTTCTCACCTAATAAGTCACACTGGTTTCTTGGTACATGCATATTTTTTGTCTCACTCAGAATCTACATTGTGCACTGTGTCTATGTTATTGGTGCTAAAGTACTTTTGTCCCTACCTGTGTACATTCTGAAATGTACTTCTATCCTATACAATGAAATCATTTCCAAAAATTTGCCAATAAAGTTCAGACAGTGGACTTTTCTCCAAAAATTCATAATTATTCCACAAAATCTAGAATGGTTGTTATCTCTGGATTCATATAATTTTACTAACAGTTAATGAAATAGGATTCATGACCATATTCGTTTTAGAGTATGGAGTGCTGTGTATCACAACTTTCAATGATTCTGTTTATTCATTGGAAACAAACTATTTATTTAAGGAGGATGTGTAAAATTAAACTTTTCTACCTTAAGAAAATATGATTACATTAAGTCAATTATAACTTGCCCCCTTGCATAGGACTGATGAGAAAGATGAAGGATTCTTGATTTTGATAAGAGAATTAAAGTAATCAAACAACTATATATATATAAAATTCTCCATAAATGTACAAAGGTTCCATGTATGTCTTGTGAATTAATTATGTTAGCGGCGAGACGGGAGACCCTACTGAAGCAACTTTAGACATAAAGAAATATTATACCCAAGTATCTGTTGAACACAGCAACTGATGAAGATGTGACTTTCAAACAAATTAAGACAGAATCTTTGTGTAGATGCCAGCGTTGGCAGAAAAGTGATACCATCAATGGGCAAGAATAAAAAAATAGTATAGATCTTATTTAATGCCATTTTTCAGAACATGATAGGCTATACATGGTAGCCAGTATATCTGATGGAAGAAGAACCCAGGTAAACCCTAGGAAGAATCATATACTCATGGGAAGTTACTGGTAAGCTATCTCAGATTTTCATGTTGGTCACACCATGGCTCAAACCAACACTGACAGAGGTGAGATGCCGGTGATCATTAAAGGCAAGTGCCATAAACCACTCAAACATCCCATAGTCCCAGTAAAAATCAATGTAACAGCCATTCTGTCAAATGAAAGAACACTGGTCCCTCTTATACACTCTCCGTTCCATAGCAGCCACATACTCTACACAGCCAGTTTTCTTGGCACCAACAAGTTTGTGTACCCCTTGTGGGCAGCATTTTGTCTACTCAACAAGTTTCGTCTGCATGACTAAACTGCATAACAATTAGCAACATAAGAATAAATCATCACAAAACTTTAACATATCATCACAGAAATGGAAAATTTGAAGAAAAAGTAGAAGTCATTTGACTCAGTCACAATAGTTCTTGTCCGAAAATTTAGACGTTGGAAAAACTCAAATAAACAATAGTGTGACAGAAAAGGAGACTGTTCTGCAGCAGGGGAAAATTGGAGTAAATGGAAAGAGAATGATTCTAGATGCCAAGTAATGTCTGTACAAAGACAACAATATGAACAGTTTTTCAAAGCACATGCCAAGAACACCTCACCCAAATTTTACTCGTAAGAATCAAGAACTTGTAAAGTATGTTCTCTTGAAATAAGTCTACTCTTAATATATGAACCTTTCCATAATTAATGTTACTTTTAAATGAAAATATTAAAGGCTTTGAAGTTACATGTTGCTCTCTTACTACATACTCATACATGCACTTCTCATAAATAGAGTGCCTCTCTGGAAAGGCCACCTTTCTTATAAAATCACCTTCACAGTGCAGACATATATAGTACTATAACCATTCTAACATAAACAGTCCAGGTTAAAATACTGATACAAATTTACACCAATAAAAATTGGAATTGAGTAGTGAACCTATGTATACTGATATAGTATTATACCACAAAGCTATATCTATCTAACTGCTAAAGTGAATGCAGTTGCCTCTCACCTTGATGTAGTTTGCCACAATGGAAACATTTTTAAAGTCAAGGGCAGCATCAATCTCATCCATTACATACAATGGAGTTGGCTTGTAGTGATGCAGGGCAAACACAAGAGCCAGTGAGCTCAGGGTTTTCTCCCCTCCTGATAGATTGGAGATGTTCTTCCATGATTTCTTAGGAGGACGCACACTGCAAAGGAAAACAATAAGTGACATCAATAAAAACAGCTCAATTTATTCAAATGAACACTTTACTATGGCAAAAAAGGCATGCTGGCTTTTAAAATTATACAAAGAAAATGGGTGCCAACTCTTGCTGAATTCCCATAATAATCGAAATTATTTTAACTTGCATTACAAAAGACTTTAAAATACTAAGCATCCTGTAGCAGATGAACAGTCAGATGTGAGTAACATTACATATCCCACCACTTTTATAGTGTGGCATTCAACATTCACAAGACAAATCTATCTGCTCACTCACTGGAATTTTCTGTCACAAATATAACATGATGTTTGCAAAATGGTGTCTATTAACACCTAACCCTTGTTACATACATCTAGAACTTTCTGTCCGGGTAGTTGTTAGCATTTATTTTGTATACCCTTTTCATCTTAAAATTTTTCCAGGCATGACATTTTGAAATAAATTAGCTTCCCAAAATGTTATAAAATTTTGGGGTTGCTAAAATTCTGTGATTGACAGTACATACATGAGCTAATTAGGCATGTGTTATTATATGCTGTGATTAACAGTACATAATTAAAATAATTAAGTAAATGTTATTAAATTTTGTGATTTAGAATACATAAATAAGTTAGGTTATTGTTACTAAATGTTCTGCTTCAATGTATATCAAAAATGTTAATTAGGTAAATATTATTAAATGTTATGATTTACAGTACATACATTAGGTAACCAGGTAATTTATTTAATTCAATTTGCATGAGTTATACAAGATGGACAATTAATATCTTATAAATATGCAGACTTTATACTTGTTGTATTTATTGCGTGTTTTGGATTTTTAACATAGCTTTAAAACAATTTCAGTCATATCACTACAATGTCTGCAGATATCACTATGATGTCTGCAGTGTGACAGTTTATAGTAATGCCAATCACTGGGGCATCATGTCCCAACCAGTCACATTATCCTAACATCAGGCTGACCAATCCTAGCATTAACCTCTTAATGCTGCTGCCAAGCGAGGCAGCTGCTAGTACCATTTTTATAAGTCTTTGGTATAATAATAATAATAATAATAATGACTGTTATGTAAAGTCATGTTATTAATACTGTATGCTGTGTGAAGTCACATGCCAAATACTGTATGCTGTGTGAAGTCATGTACCTCATACTGTATGCTATGTGAAGTCACATGCCTAATACTGTATGCTGTGTAAAGTCATATGCCTAATACTGTATACTGTTTGAACATGCCAAATACTGTATGCTGTATGAAGTTATGTGCCTCATACTGTATATGTGAAGTCACATGCCTAATGCTGTATGCTGTTTGAAGACACATGCCTAAAACTGTATGCTGTGTAAAATCATATGCCTAATACTGTACGCTGTGTGAAGTCATATGCCTAATATTGTATGTTGTGTGAAGTCACATGCCTAATACTGTATGCTGTGTAAAGCCATATGCTAATACTGACGCTATATAAAACATAAGACCAACACTGCTGGATGTGTGAAGACACAAGATTCATACTGTATGGTATGAAAATGCATACAAATAATATTGTATGCTATATAAAGTCATGACTAACACTGTATGGTATATAAAGTCATATGAATAATACAGTATGTTACGTAAAAAAAACTAATGCTGTGTGCTGCATAAAGTCATGTCTAATACTGTTTGCTATGTCAAGCCATATGAATAATACTGTATGCTATGACAAGCCATATTAATAATGCTATGTCAAGCCATATGAATAATATGGTATGCTATGTGAAGCCATATGAATAATACTGTATGCTATGTCAATCCATATGAATAATATGGTATGCTGTCAAGCTATATGAATAATATTACATACTATGTAAAGTCATATCTTTTGACTTTATAATATGCCCTAAGACTTGATCTAATTCCTAAAGCAAATTATATGATTTCAGGAAACCTCTTTTCAGACTGCTCCTCTTCTGTTTTGAAAATGTTTCCAGCTCTTCTGACAGGTAAGGAGGCATTGGCAAATCATTAATGTAAAAACTGGTTATTTACAGATATCACTAATCATAAATAGTTACATTACTTATTAACACTGACAAACATTGGTACTGTGTTGAGAACAATCATTCTTATTCTAATGCAGAAATTTCTTATCATCTAAATTAATAGAAATATAAATTTCACTTTTTTATTTGGGGTTATTTCTCTTGTTAGAATCTGTGCAAATCAGAATTGTAATTGAAAGTACAACAGTAGTACCATCATGTTTTAGCACACCAATGAGGCAGATTATAGGATCTGCAAAGTACAACAGTAGCACCATTTTATAACACACACTGAGGCTGATTATACAATCTGCAAAAAGACAATACACTAATGACAACTGTTGTTGTTTAGGCCATGTAAAAAGGTACAAGGTTGAAAATTAGATTTCTCACCTAAAGACAATACCCTCTGAGAAAGGATCCAAAGAGTCAACCAGTTCCAGTTCAGCATCCCCACCTAGTGTGATCATCTGGTACATTTCCTTCAGTTTGTTCGTAATGACACTGAATCCCGTCATGAACTCGTCCAGTCTGTGTTTACGGAGGTCTTCATGGTATTTACGCTGTGCATCACGCATCTCCGTGATCTGATCAAGCTCTGCCACTCTCTGTAGGTACATCTCTTCCTGCAAATGATTGGAGTGTTTGGCATACAAAACAGCTCATTCACATTCAAGAAAAATAATTTCTGCCAAAGATGTTGATTTTGTGGTGGAATAAACCAATTTTAATTATGTAATACTTACGTGCTACCACTCCAACTATTTCCTCCTTCAAATAGTATTGGAGGCCCAGAATTGAAAAAAAAGAACATGATTGCAGTTTGACTCCTTAGTCATAGCTGACATATGGAATACCTTCTTCTTTTGACTTCAAACTTGAGTGGGTGGAGGGAATCTTTCCAATAGTAGCAAAGAAGTTTTACATAAAAAACATTAATTTTATCCCCACTAAAACTATATTTTAATAGCAGTAATCCATTACCTATTATTGTATTGCAGAATTTACCAGTCAGGAAGGCTGATACCTCAATAAATCTGATATAGAAAACAGTTGCACTGGCCCTGAAAGTGTTCACTATTGAGGGCTAATAGAATGTTGGGACACATGCTGTGCCATCACCATAGCACCCAACAAAAAATGCCTTTGCTCTAATGTGTCAAAAATAGAAGGTAAAAGAAGGTAGTGAGACTGCCAAAATATGGCTCTCACAACACATCCAAAGCAGAATGATTCAAATAGTCCCAAGAAGTAGCAATAGCCCTAACTTCATGGGGTTTAATTCTCATGAAAGAGAGGTCCCTTTCAGTGAGGAACTGCTCATCACATGGTGGGAGGCTTGGGCCTTCAGTGAGCTCCAAAACACGAAGGTCATAGGATGTACATAAAAGTACAACAGTAAGAAGGTGATCATATTTCATATTTTGGAATTTATAAAAGCAATGTAACTTTAAAATAAATACTTATACATTCTGTGCTGTGCAAAAATGTGATAAGGACTAATTGATGGTGCCCAATGTAAAAATTAAAAATTTACTGCAATGCAATAAATTCATTTAAGAAGGATGAGATTCAATCATATTATATGTAAATGACATATTCATTACCTACCCCCAACACACACATACACCATCTAAGGATTAATATTTTGGAAATACACATCCAACACTAAAACACTGAGAGATAATACTGAATTCTTGGTGAAGAGACTAGAACAGGAACCGACTTGTGTGTGAAACAATATCCATTACCGGGGAGGTGTAAAAGGCATTGAGAACGGTTTTCATCAGTAGTAACTTAAGCATTAGTTTTTCAAAAAAATACCCCCACAAATAAATCTGCAAAGCAGAAATCATAAGTAATTAATTTAAACATTAAGAAGCTTCCTTCTTATGATTCAATGACCGTGTATTTTACATGCAGGCTACAGTTAGCGTATTGACAGATCTGATAATATATACATGTCTGGTGTAACAGTTGATGTACTGTGGTGGTCAGTGCACAAAGAAAATGTATTTTTTAGGCAAAGTCCCCGAGCTGGTGACTTAAATGAACTCACAAGCCCTGATTGAAATTTCACAAGCCCGGACAGTTCATACCTGTCAACTCTCAAGCCGGAGGGAAAAAAAACCCTCCCGATTTTGGGGGTATTTCCACACCTACCTCCCGATCTAGTAATATCTCCCGATTTTTCGCATTGAACTCCCGAGTATTCCTTTATGTCTGTCATTTTTCATTTCTCAGAAGAAAAAAAAAACAAATAAAAAACATACACAAATAGATATAACGTACGCAATCCACAGATGCCATATTCTATTTTATCACTTGTGAATATTGTAGTAATGAAATCAGTGCCGGATTTAGTCATAAGCTAAACAAGCTACAGCTTAGGGCCTCACAGTCTGAAGGGGCCTCTCAAATTTATTTTATACCAAATAGGGCCTCTACAGCTTCCCATAGCTTAGGGCCTCGCAATGTCTAAATCCGGCACTGAACGAAATAATTTATATCACAAGACAGTTCTTTTTCTTCAGTAAACAGAATGTTAAGATTAAACATTATTCACGTAAATTTCAGATTTTTTAAAACCACTACAAAAGCGCTATGGTACAAAAAATTATAAAAAAATTTTTTGTCACCAATTAGCTTAAATCCGATGAATGATCACTGTGAATGCTTGTGTAATTTTCTCTGCAAACAAAATCGCATCTTCATTTCCGCCAAAGAAATTCGGCCAGTTAACACCTGGCATTCCTGTACCGTATATGTAACATTTTAATTACCATGGTTAAATTAAAAGAAGGAATAAAACAAAATATACCATGCTGTATATGTGCCCCCACAAAACTAATTCAGAATAAATATTTTTATTCAGTAAACAGTGTTACATGCCTTAAGACTTAAACCTAAGGAAATAAGGTGGGACATAAAACGTGGCAAAAACAGTTGTCACATGTACGGTAACTTGTGGCTGCAGATTTGAACTGTCAAAATGAAGTCCTATCGTAAGTTGCAACAAAAAAAGGCCATCGTTTATTTGCCAATCAATTGCTGGTGCTTACATACACACACTGTCGAACTTGATTTCTTTGAAGTCGGTCCGAAGGGCAGTCCTTTTCACAAGATAAATACAAGGATAAGGATTAACTGTTAATTAGTCACACTGGCTTTATTGCTTGTGTAGACCTACTTAAGTCAAAACTTTAGCTATTTTGCAGTTTAGCCACAGCTGACCAGAATATGAAAAAAGGGGCTTGTCCTGGGGGATAATAAGGCGTATCATAAAGAGTGTCCCATGGGCGTTCGCACATTCGGGCAAGGGTTTGGGGTCAGTAGTCACCTCCCCCCAATTTCTATTGTCAGCCAGTTAATGTGAAACTTTGATTTTATACTTGACCTCTTTTCTTTTAATAGCTACTATTTAAACTGCCCGAGGGATAGCTTTATGTCAGTTTCAATCATTACAGATTACCGTTTATACAAACTACATGTAACAGGCATAGACTGAAACGGCTTTTTTGTTGTTGTCTTTTTTAAATTATATTTTTAATAATTTTTTTAAGATTACTGAAAATTGTGTTTTCTCGAAACACGACTGTATCAGGGCTTTAGAATCTTATTTTTAGCAAAGCTTCCATTTGATTAAAATCAGATCTCAGTTTCACCTAGGATTTAGATTGTGCCGTGTTATGTCAACATCTTGAAAATACATTTACTCATTTCCTCAGGCAAACAGTTTTTTTTTCGACAGGCCCGACGGGCACCTCACTTTGAATACAGGATGGACCCAAACTAAATTAGAGGGGCCCCGGGTGTCGGGCTATCGAATTTTTCTTAGCACTGCTGGTGTAGATAAAAGATCTGTGAATTGATTGTTGCATTTTGTGGTCACTTACTCGGAAGTTTGCCTATTTTCATAACTCACACGTTTAACACTTTTCCCAGGATTTAAAATATCCAACTGTATGACTGGAACAGCGACAACTTTTAGTCTAGGCCTAGCATTTGCGTATCCTAGAGCTGTCATTTTTTCAGGATCCCTCTCGTAACACTCCTTTGAGAAATATAATGAGCACAGAGTGCTGCATGGTGCTGCTTTGTAATCGACTCGCTTGCAATAATGTATTCATACTTTCTTTATGTTTTTATCTTTTGGAAAAGAAAAGAAAATTATCCACAGCCTTTTCTTAATGTGCCATTACACCTGTAAGCAACGCAAAACGACATTGTCTTTTACTCTAGCAACTGCCAGTCGGGATGCTGGAGTCGCTACTATGACGTCACATCACGAAAGTAATCGAATAGGCGCGGAAATTTTGCATACGAGGTCAAGGAAATTCAGCTCCTTGAAGATACGCCTGTATTTTAATATTGGCATTACGGTCGCAGATGATATTCAGGTTTTCTTCTATAGTGCTTTTATTATTATGCTATATTTCCATTGATTTCTGGTCTCCTTTAATGTTGTCTTCCCACCTCTTTTTCTGTCTGCCTCTTCTTCTGCACCTTCGAACTGTTCCTTGCAAGACTGTTTTTGCCAGTCCAGATGATCTTGAGACATGAGCGTACCACTTCAGTTTGCGCTTTCTTACAGTGGTCAAGAGGTCTTCATAAGATCCTATGGCTCGTTGGATCCCGTTGTGGACTTCTTCGTTGGTTACATGGTCAATGTATGAGATGCCGACGATCTTGTGGTAGCATCTCATTTCGAAGGTTTGAATCCTTCTTTGTAGATCTGATGTGAGCGTCCATTTTTAACAAGCATACAGAAAGATGGATATGACAATCAAGCGCACAGCGTTATTTTGGAACCAAAAGCGATGTTGGTATCTTTCCATATTGGTCTCAACCATGTTATTGCTGATGTTATCTGGGCAATCATGCAAAGTAGTTCTGGTTTGGAGTCCTCATCTGTGATAATTGATCCCAAGTGCTTGAAGCTTGTGACTCTTTCCAGCTTCTGTCCACTGACCTTTATTTCTGCACTGATGCCATTGGTGTTGTTTGTCATCAGTTTGGTTGTTTCGGCGCTATTCTCCATTCCGTATACTGTGGAGGTTGTGTCGAGGCGCTCAATCAAGTCAGCCAGTTCTTTTTCATCTCCTGCTAAACCATCAATATCATCTGCGAAGCGAAGGTTCGTGATTGCTATTCCTCCAGTGCTGACAGTGCCCTTGTGGTCATGCAAGGCATCCTCCATGATCCTTTCCAGGAAAATGTTGAAGAATGCAGGTGACAGTATACATCCCTGTCTGACTCCAACTGTTGTTCGAAACCAATCTCTTCTGCTGCCATTGATGTGAACAGCACTGGTGGCTTTTGTCATAGAGGTGCTCAACAACCTGCACCAGGTTTGAGCTGATGTTGTACTTCCTCACAGTTGCCCATAAGGCTGCATACCATACCCTATCAAAGGCCTTTTTGAAATCTATAAAGACGTGATATTGATTTTGCTGATGCTGAAGGTATTTCTCGCAAAGGAGTCTGAAATTGAGATTTGTTTTATGGTGCTCCTTCCTGCTCGGAAGCCTGTCTGCTCTTCAGCAATAATTTTCTCTGCTTGAGGCTTTAGTCTGTTGAGAATTATCTTCAGCATGACTTTGCTTGGGTGACTGATCAAACTGATGGTTCTGTAGTTTTGGCATAGCTGTAGGTTTCCTTTCTTGGGGAGCACGATGACCAAGGACTGAGTCCATGTGGTGGACAATTCTCCTAAATGCAATATCTTGGTGCAGATTGTTGTTAGGACTGTGACTATCTCTTCTCCACCTGCTTGAATGAGCTCAGCTGGTATGTTGTCAATGCCGGCTGACATTCCTTTCTTTAGTGACCTAACTGCAATTTCTACTTCTTCACAAAGAATGGGGTTGTCATCAATTTCTTCTGCCTGAAAGCAATTTAGTACTGCTGGATCTCCTTGGCTCTTATGATTGTACAATTCTGAGCAGTATCCTGTCCATCGCTTGAGGATCTCTTGATCTTCTGTGAGGCATTTTCCTGATTTGTCTTGGATGGTGGTAGTTTTCACTTGTTTATGGGTTGTGAGATCTTTCACCAGTTGGTATGCGATTTTGCTCTAATTTCTACTCAGACTGTCTTTGATTTTGCAGCATTGTCTTTCTATCCAGGATTCCTTTGCCTTTTTCATGCTTTTCCTGATCATGTTGTTTATCTCTGTGTATTTTCTAGCTCCTTCATGATCTCTTTTTCCCTTTTACAGTTCTCTTCTTTTGTCGCATAGTTCAAGGACATCTGTTGTGATCCAATGTTTCTTTGTTCGACGATATGTGCCAATGATCTCGCTAGCTGTGCTAATCACAGCTGTGTTGAATGTGGTTGTTAAGGACTCTAGGTCGGTGTCTTGGGTGTCCAGGGTTATCAAAGGTGCAAATTCACTACCTATCATTGCTTGGAAGGCTTCTGCGACTTTTGGATCTTTCAATTTTTCAAGGTCAAATCTGATTCTGGGTTGGTTAGGCTTTTTGCTCATTCCCAGGTGGAGGCGAAAGGTTGTCATTAATAAATCATGGTCATTTCCAATGTCTGCTTCTGGGAAACTTCGTTTTCTGGCGATATTCAGTCCTGTGCAGAATCGTTGTTTCACCAAGATGTAGTCAATCTGGATGTGATGTTGTCCATCTGGACTGTGCCAGGTCCATCTTCCAGATGCTTTGTGAGGGCCGAATGTGTTGGCTAGCACAAGATTGTTGTAGGCAGCCAACTTATAGAGTCTGAGTCCTCTTTCATTTGTTTCTACATTGCAAAAGGGTCCTCAGGTACTTTGCCAGTTTGTCTGTGAATCAACTCCCACCTTACATTCCAGTCTCCTTGTACAAACAGGATGTCCTTCTTGGGTGAGTTGTCAATGACATCTTGCAGTTGGTTATAAAAATTCTCCAGTTCATTGTCGTCTTAGTTAGGTGTGGATGCGTAGGCCTGTATGATGAAGGGAGTCGCCCTCAGGCGGATGGTAATGAGCCTGCTTGTGACTGGGTAGCAACACATAAAGCTGTTCACAATGTCCTTGTGGACAAGAAATCCAATGCCATGATTGTGCTTGTCTCCTCTTCCGCTGAATTAGAGCGTATACCCTTCATCTGTTGTTATTTCTCTAAAGTTTTTCCAGCGCACTTCGCAGAGACCAATAATATTCCAGTTGTACCTCTCCAACTCAAGTGTAATTTCTTTCAACTTTCCCACAGCCCTCAGTGTTCTAACGTTCCATGTACCGATGATGATGTTGTCTCTTCCACGGATCTTGCTAGTGGGGGCACCATTAGCATACTTGTCACGTCTGTCCTGGTGTGCAGCGGAAGGCGCTGTCATTGTTGACCCGGGCTGCGACCGATCCGGTATGGAAGAATTGTTAGTTGTCTTCATGCGGTGTTTCAACGGCAAGATACAGCCTGGTGGAGCCCATCCTTCTCCAGATATCCACTGATATAATGTGGCACGCCCTGGCACTGAGCACATGGTCGTTTAGCTCATCTTGGAACCATTCCGCCCTGGCCGTTGACTTCATCGAGGAATACCTCCGCCAAGTGATTCTGTGCTATCATCACACTATTATACCCATAGTGGGAGACTCGTGGGGACGGGAGCGTCTTATTCCATCCCGTACGGATCCAATGGACCTGTATTACTGCCCTGATGTCACTAATGGTATAGAAGCCAACTTATTTTACGTCATGTATTTAAGGCTATCACATGATTTCAATAACGATTTAGGCAGAAGTAATTGGATTGACAGCATCCTTAGCATCGTCTTAACACGCATACAAATATTAGCAAAGGAAGCGTTTCATGCAACATCACAAGTATTTGAACGTCATATTGAAATAAATATTAAAATAATCTGTCCAATCAATGGCTAAATTGTTAGGTTTAATCCGACTCCATTAATTCGCTGGGGAGCAAAATATTACAGGTTTTGTAAATCTGCCTCATGTGTTTACATCATTCTTGGTCCTAGCGTCATAGGTGTATCTGTTTTTTGATTTCTGATTAGAATATAACAAATGCGTGACTTATTAATTTCTTAAAATCAGTAATATTGCAACACTGATTCCTCTTCCACTTCTCCTCTTCCAGGTATCCAAACCTAATACTTTGACTGCTTTAAAAATTTGTCTCAAAACTAAGATATTTTTCTTGAGCTGGTGCCCCAAAGTAATGAACCAAAACAAAATATATTTGTAACATTGATACTCTCATCAAGTACATAATAATTTACTGTGAAAACAGAACTGTATCTCTACCAGACGTGTTTAAAATAGCCGTCTGTATTTGTGCATAGCAAGAAGTCATCTAAGAAAACAAATGTGTCAAACAGCTTCACTGCCTTATAATATGCAAAAGATTCGAATCAGCGATGTTGATTTAATTCCTAATTTCAAGTAAATAGTCTAAACCCTGCAATTGAGGTATATTAACATGACAACAGGCCTGGAAGTCACTCAACTCTTCATCTCGAGCGTAAAACTTTGTTCAAACAACTCAGTCTCAGTCTCAAGCTCAAAAGTTGTATATTTCCATCCCAGATCTCAGACTCAGAATCAAGAGTTGTATATTTCCATACCAGATCTCAGACTCAGACTCATTCTGGATCTCAGACACAAGCTCAATAGTAGTATATTTCCATTCTGGATCTCAGACTCAGGCTCTAGAGCTGTATATTTCCATACCAGATCTCAGAGCCAAGCTCTAGAGTTGCATATTTCCTGTCCAGATTTCAGACTCAACAGTTGCATATTTCCATTTTATATCACAAACTCAAGGACAAGAGTTGTAAATTCCCATTCCTGATTTCAGACGCAAGCTCTAGAGTTGTATATCTCCATTCCAGATCTCAGACTCAAGCTCAAGCGTTGTATATTTCCATTCCAGATCTCAGACGCAAGCTCAAGAGTTGTATAATTCAACTGTAGATGTCAGACTCAAGCTCAAGAAATGTATATTTCCATACCAGATCTCAGACTCAAGCTCCATAGTTGTGTATTATATTTCCATGCCAGATTTCAGACTCGTGCTCAAGAGCTGTATATTTCAACTGCAGATCTCAGACTCAAGGTCAGGAGTTGTATATTACGATTCCAGAATTCAGAGTCAAGTTCAACAGTTGCATGTTTCTATACAAGATCTTAGACTCAATTACAGTTGTATATTTCCATCCAGATACGTATATATGATATTTATAGCGGGTTCACCATTATAAACAGGAAATGGAGGTTGTAATCAATTCCAATATAATTCAGAAATGTTAACGCCAGAAAGAAGATTAGGGCAAGGGTGGTCGGCCTGTGTTGAATACGGTTGCAGACACAATATATCGAAACTGCTGTTTAAATGTCCAGGGACGTTCTAGACACAAGCCGAATGAGATAAAGTGATCCTCAATGTTGATAACATTTATGTCTTCGACAAATGCGATTGCTTTTACAGGTTTCAATATTCAATAGGGCCCATTACCAGTTTTGAATTAATATTGATAACAAGCAGGATCATCACCATTATCATTTATACTTTTCTCGAAAAAGTCCGAGTGAAGAAATGGTAGCTGATAGATAAAAGGGGATTGGGGTGGAGAAGAAGTACGAAACATGAAAACAATCTACCGTAAAACATTTAGTGACTTTTTCCCTCTGCTGAATTTACAAGAGGGTTATAATAAACGAAACTACTAGGGATAAGCCAGTGATATGACGCTTAATCACTTGATGCAAATATAAAAGTTATTTGGTTCTGTCCAACGTTTGACAGTGTTTCTGATGGAAATTTTAATGTTACTTGCATTTGAACTTACCTGTGCCTGGCTTAGTCTTCATTTTCATTTTCGCCATTTATGCCAGGTCATTTCTCTCTCTCTCTCTCTCTCTCTCTCTCTCTCTCTCTCTCTCTCTCTCTCTCTCACACACACACACACACACACACAAACAAAAATATATTCTAATGTACAAAGTGGAGAAATTTAACTTTATTTCTTTGGATCTATACGACCACTTACCTAAGGTGGAATGGCCGTTTCGCTCTATAGCTGTCGTGGAGATGACATAAACCATTACTCGCCTGGCAATACTGGAACAATATGTCCCGCAACAGCTTCATGCAAAATCAGTACACGTGCAGTTTGTTTCCATCTATAACTGGATTCTTTTTAGTCTGTTTGCACCCCTATTTATAATTTTATTATTTCGTCTGTAAGTTATTCCAAATTTTAAAGATATGTAAGGGATATATATATATATATATATATATATATATATATATATATATATATATATATATATACATATATATATATATATGTGTGTGTGTGTGTGTGTGTGTGTGTGTGTGTGTGTGTGTGTGTAGATTTATGTGTGTTTGCGTCTATATGTACATGTATTTTCATTATTGTAAAGTAATAATATTACCAAAGATACAACTGATTGAAATTTCAAATAATTTATTTCCCAATATTACCATTTATATCATTATAAACGTACTTTGATCAGTTGATTTCTGTTTGTATTCCTTTTTGTAATTTTTGTGATGCTGCTGTTAATTTGAACTATATTGTGTTTACTTAAAAAAAAAAGAAATAAAATATAACATTGTATCTTCTATAGTCGATGCACACATATGCAATGTTAAATATTAATTTTATTACGTAATCCTGTGTGAACTGCACTCTGGGCTTATGCCGTTACCATTGGTAACTATGTAAAGCAGACTCTGTGACGACAAAAACCACACACTGTATATCCTGATGCTATGACGTACGCCTAGGCTACTAAATATTACACTATTAAAGGGAATAACAACAAATCATAAAATTGTGTGACCACCTCAATAAGTAAGGTGGTCTCATGTATTTGGGATTTTGACAGAAGGTTCTGAAGTTTATTAGGGCGTTTTACAATCAAATGTACGTATTGAATGTGAAAATATGATGTGCACCAATAACCTGTGAAATGGACAGTAATGTTTTAAAAGCAGAAGTCAACTTACCTGGAAATATATTTTCTTTCAACCTTACTACTTGTATGTGTACATTAATTTAGATGTTGACGCTTTTTGATTATATCTCGTTTATGTAGCAATAGATCTACATAAATATGAATATTATTTGAACAATTGCCTCTTGTGTTGACGTTTGTTATTAGTTTATGTCAACTGATCAGACTAGAGTGAGCGAATGAACAATGCCGTGATTTTTCTGCAAGATACAATACGATTTGTATTTCGCTTCTAGTTGGTAACAACTATTGCATGATGTAAGATAACGTGAAGAGATGAATACGTAATGCAAATACTTGACCGTTACAACAAAAAAGTAGTTTAATCTATTTCAAATATAGAATTTCATGATCATCTTTGGATCCTATCTACTGCACTTCAATTAAATTTAAAGGATTCTAAATGGTACGCAGTCTACATACAGTTTATTTATCTGTGTATAATAGATTTCATTCTAAATGGTATGCAGTCTACATACAGTTTATTTATCTGTGTATAATAGATTTCATTCTAAATGGTACGCAGTCTACATACAGTTAATTTATCTGTGTATAATAGATTTCATTCTAGATGGTACGCAGTCTGTATACAATTTATTTATCTGTGTATATTTCATTCTAAATGGTACGCAGTCTAAATACAGTTTATTTATCTGTGTATAGGGGGTGCTCACCAGTTATTATGTACTTTTGAGAGAGTGACGTATGTAAGGTAAAGTTGTTTGCATTTAAAACATGCACAATGGGGAGAATGTTGGCATACCTCTATGATAATTTGATGTAATGTGGCTGACAATTCTTTGGATATTGTACTTTTGGAAATTGCAAATGATCTTAGCACACTGCTAACTAAAATGACTGTTTCCTTGTGCTCCAAAAATCAGCCCGAATTTGTCTAAAGTACACTATCCTTAGCAGCTATTAAAATATGGAAAATGAATTTTGCCAGACTAGACAATACCAGTTTCTGAAAGTGAAATGAATGAATTACCAAATATATAAAATGTAAAAAATAAGTTATCGGCTATTTTTTTACAATTTACCTCTGAAGTTCAGGAAGTGAAAATGACCAAGTGGAGCTAGCATTTTTTGAAAGGTGCATATCTTGAGTAAGGCCAAACTGTATACTCTACAACCCATATTTCACCCATTAATCATACACCATAATAAAGGAAATTAAAGGTTCTTTCAACAATACCGAAGATGTACAATGTCTCTTTTAAATAGCCAGTATAACTAGCGAGGAAACCCGGGGAAATTCTTTTCTTTAAAATTCTAACCCTATGCAAAATACGAAACTGTAGAGCGCCACCATAATAGATTTCATTCTAAATGGTACGCAGTCTACATACAGTTTATTTATCTGTGTATAATAGAGTTCATTCTAGATGGTACGCAAGTTATTTATCTGTGTATAAAAGATTTCATTCTAAATGGTACGCAGTCTACATACAATTTATCTGTGTATGATAGATTTCATTCTAAATGGTACGCATTCTGCATACAATTTATTTATCTGTGTATAATAGATTTCATTCTAGATGGTACGCAGTCTACATACAGTTTATTTATCAGTAATCACTTTGTAATCGATTCAGGCACACATAAAAGTTTATATTTTCCTCAAATCCGTGATATTTGCCACTTATGTTTTATTTTCAATATTAAATTAATTGATACTTGAGACTTATACTTGGGATACACTAAAAAAAAACCTTTATGTATGTATATCAAAATAGAAAGAATGATTCGTTCCTCCATTCAGTCAGGCCAGGAAGATTTTGAGAGAATTTGCGATTAATGCGTCGTTTACGTATTAATCACTTGGGAGGCTAAGTGGGACAGTAAGATAGGGTTTGCTGTTATTGGCTACAACTGTTATTCAGGGCTATATAGCACAATAAAAGGGTCAGATTAGTTCGGCATGAGAGACTCTCTATGCTGTTCACTAAAGTACACTCCTGGGGTATAAATGTATACGGTTTCGCACAGGCGTTTTCATATCTATCTATCTATCTATCTATCTCTCTATCTATCTATCTATCTATCATTATGTGTGTATGCCTATTTATCAATCAATCAATGGTTCCACATTCCGATCCAAATCTCTAGGAGGACTTTTTATTGTATTTTCTTTAACAGAAAAGAAAATGTTTAAGTTGCCAAAACTTTAAGGATCCGAAGGATAAGGAAAGCTAAAATGCAAGAATCTTTTTGATGAAAGCGAGGTGGTTTAGATGCCAAAGAAATGGTGGTGGAAGTAAATCTGAATGTCAAGACAGTTTTAGTTGTTAGTGGATATAAATCTATTTATTTTTCACAAAGACAGCTTCATGACAAAGAAATTTTCATCCACTGGACTTCGAACTCTAGTTCCGACACATGGCCATCCGCTGAAATTGAAAAAATTATTATTATTATTATTATTATTATTATTATTATTATTATTATTATTATTATTATCGTTGTTGTTGTTGTTGTTATACTTCTGCAACTATTATTATCAGTATTGTTATAGCCATTGTACATGCTACTAGTTAGATTGACAACGATTACAAATGCCCACTGTTGCATTCAAATATTTGAAGGTGTGCTTGAAATAAGAAAAACTAATGATTTGAATATTTATTTCTGATTTTTCATTCTTTTAGGATTACACATATATAAGTATTATCAATAATTGTGAAAACAAACTTTTGTATAGAACTTGAAACCAAATCACGAAAGCTACAGTCAAATATATCTATCTCACCATCGTAAATCACAAGCATTCGGAACCCTTCGGACTTCTATAATCTTAGCCAACTGAAACAAATAGTCGTTTGAAGTGATTACAGCCACTAACATAACAAACACTCCTTGGATAAATAATACCAACTTTACTGTCTATTGGTGTGCTACGTAGTTTTCACAAAACATACCTTGTAGCGAAATCTTCATTTTCGCTACCCTAGAACTGCAGATTCACTTGGTGGTCCCTGGCAAATGACGACATTTAATCATTGGCCAAACCCTTTCGTTCAAGTAAGCGTCTTTTTAAAAAGTGGAATAATATGGGTTTTGATTGCCAAGTAATCAAACTATCAATCAGCAATGTTTCAAGAACAAGATGATGTGCATTAGACACACTAACGTAAGAAATACTAAAACAAATAGAACACTATACACACAAAAGAATAGTGCACGACAAGACACACTATAACAAGTATAGTATTAGACATACTAAAATACAGTGTACAAAAGAAATATTAAAACAAATAGAGTGCTAGACACACTAGAAATAGTGCACGAAAGACACACCGTAACAATTAGAGCACTAGACACACTAGAGTATAATGCACCAAAGACACACAATAACAATTAGAGCACTAGACACATTAGAGTATAATGCACCAAAGACACACAATAACAATTAGAGCACTAGACACACTAGAGTATAATGCACCAAAGACACACAATAACAATTAGAGCACTAGACACACTAGAGTATAATGCACCAAAGACACACAATAACAATTAGAGCACTAGACACACTAGAGTATAATGCACCAAAGACACACAATAACAATTAGAGCACTAGACACACTAGAGTATGATGCACCAAAGACACACAATAACAATTAGAGCACTAGACACACTAGAGTATAATGCACCAAAGACACACAATAACAATTAGAGCACTAAATACACTAACGAATAGAGCACCAAAGACACACTATACCAGTGAGTGCACCAAAGACACACTATACCAGTGAGTGCACCAAATACATACTAAACAATGTAGTGCACTAAACACACTAAAGTATAGCGCAACAGAAATATTTAAGTATACGAAATGAAAGACACACAAGGACAGTGCGCCAAAGATACTGAATTATGCTGCACAAAAGAAACTGAAGCACCTGGTATAGTGCACCAAAGACACTGAAGGGGAGGGGAGTAGCTCTGGTTTTTATAAGCACTTAGACAAATTGTTGACACAAAGTAACTTCGAAAACATTCGAAGTATTCCTCATGCTGATAACATAAGACTGTGATGTTGTCTTTTAAATTGCTACTTTGTGTATACCATTTCAAAATGGAATTCAAATGGGTACTATAATAACGAAAGCAGTTTCATTAGAGTATATTTTTTGTTTTGCTGTTTTTTTGTTTTTTGTTTTTGTTTTGTTTTTATTTATGTTTTTGGTTATTGTTGCTGTTTGGGGGTTTTGTTTATTATTATTATTATTATTATTATTATTATTATTAAAATGACTTAGCATGCAATATATCGTTTTAATATTAATCAATGAATGAAACGTATGACAGTCGATTTTGAAAGAGTTATTCCTGAATCTTTAATAATATTTGTCCTTTTTCAAGACACCGTAAATACGAATCAATATTGTCTGCCTAAGCAATGTTCTTTTCTGAAGATTGCTTCAGGAAATAAAACTGTGTCAGTTCATGTATAGAGAAAGTTTCAAGTAACCTGAACAAACTGGAGCCTAAATCCCATATATCAGAAAAGGGTTCCACTTTTGGATGTTTTCTCTTTCTGGGATAAAATTGTGCAACGGTATTCATTACTAAGACAGAGAAAATGTCTTTATTTTCTTTAATTAGGTTTTTTTTTTTCTTTCGCATTTAAGTCCAATAGTTTCGATAAATTTAGGTTTCAAATAATATACAAATGGTTCGTACGTGTCTGAATATAGTATATTACCATCCTCATTTCTCGGGATTGATTCCTGACATCATTCGGAGCTACTTGCCTCTCTTCTACAGCAGCAGTTTTATAATACCTAGAAATTCATTTTTATGAATTATTGAGATTGTATCCGGTCTGCTACATACCATCCCTGTCGAAGAAATGCATGATAATTGGCATGTCGATCTCTTCTGTGATCATCAAGTCATCATTCACATCTAGGTTGTTGAAAAGAGTGCTTCCTAACACAAATGTTCCCAGATTTCTACTCAGAAACATTGCCAGAAACTCATCTTCTCTCACGATATGGTCCTCTAAAAATGAAAGAAAACAAAAGAGACAACACTTAATCCAAGATTTTATTATACGGATTTAATTGATATTTTCAGTAGGTGAAAGTATTTGGTTCACTCAACTTTAATCATTCATTCTACATTAAAGCCACCACCGTATGATTATAGGGTTCCACATTCTTCCGCTGGGAAAATCTCGGAAATTAATGATGCATTTTATATTTTGAATTTGAATTAACACTACGGACAGATTTTATGCAAATCAAGGACATATAGGAATAAACCAGAGTAAATCAGGTTTGAAATCGAAAATGTAACACTTAAAGCGATTCTGATTGGTTGGAATCGAGTGCCGATGTAATGGTAAAAATTACTGTTTCAGATTCTTTTCTCTGTATATGGATCTGTTTAGGAAACACGTTCTATGATTGTATGCGAGAGAGATCGCTTGGTAGGTGTTTTATTTTAAACAAATCAATAAATTGTGCTAAAAAGATATATAGTGATTGATTCAAACGATCTCCAGCAAAATATATACCAATGTGAAGGTCAACTTTTTATATACAATTCTATAATGTTAGTTATTGGCTTGGTGGCAAGGCTTTGTTCCAACCAAGAAATGCCGACACCGAAAATGAGATGGGGTTTTCTTTCTGTCTCATACCAATTCCCACTTCTGACCTTTTTCGTGCTTTTTAATCTGTCAAAGTATTTTATATGGAAACCGTGTATGAAACCGTGATTGATCAGTACCAAATTCCTAGAAAACAAAGGAACAAACAAAACATGTCCAGACCTGGCATTCATAAAAATTCACAATTTGATTACGTACATAAATCAAAATTGTATCTATCCCTCTGTAAAATCAAGAGAAGTATATAAATGAAATTTCTTAAATAAACCAGCCCTGTCTAAAACGTTGGTCATATCCAATTACCATATTGAGATTTACAAATAATCAGCATGCAGATTATGAGTGAACTTTGTACTCAAGGTTGAGATGTTTTACGAAACCTGGAGGCTATTTGTAATCGTATGTTGAACTGTACACACATCTCAAAATGATGCCGTCTGATTAGCTGATGTCCAAATACTGACCGAAGAGAAATATAGAATCTATGTTGTGGTTTGGACCGAGACAAGGAAATCCCAGTCAAGGGGTTACATTATTTGTCTCCCCACTCGGCTAGCCTCATGGGGAGACATATAATGTAACCCCGCGACTTGTATTTCCTTGTCCCGGTCTAAATCCCAACGTAGATTATTTTTCTCACCCAATATTATCCTTTAAAGTAAGAAAGAACTCCTCACCTGTGCAATATAGTTCACGCATAAATGTTTACATGTGGTGCATTAATACAAATATGTTAATGAGGACTGTGCTGTGACCGTGTCATCCGAAGTACACAGTTTTTATGCGTGAGCCAAAAGAAATAACAACATAAAACGTTGCATAGTTTTGAGGTATTATCACATTTAATATATGGATGTTATATGAAATTAACAATAAATAGTTAATATTTATTACAAGAAAATGTTTCATTTTCATCAGTTCCAATTTAGAAAATTATATTGTATATAATGAAACGATTCTGGGCTAAAATCTCTGTTGTAGTGTATAGGCTATTAAAGTTACTTGTAGCATGAGTGTACATGCTTGTGTTATTCACGGGTAATTAGAGATCCGTGTCACTATTGTATATAGCTCTCCTTTTCTTTGGAGGAGGTGAAACTGTTTGTGACATACTTGTGTTGTAATTATTATTGATTGTAAAATTACCCCTGTGTATAAAAGACCCTAAACAATACGGACCCCAGCGGATAACCATGTGCTAAACTTTCAAGTTCACGGATTCTTTGAAAATTTATTTTTCTGTCTTGGAAATATGGCATGTACTACAGTGAAATTTACTGATGGATTAATGTGTTGACGGATAAATGATTCCTTCTGGCTGGTAAGTGCATTATTTGTTATTAAATATTGCAGGTATATTTTTTATTCAACTTGGGCACAATGGAGATGCCTAACAAAAATAGAATAAAGCATGTTTGACATAACGCATTTCTGGCTGTTACTAAGTTTTCTATAGTTGATAAGAGAGTTGGGAGGCTATGAAGTGTATAGATCTATAATCTATGTGCATAGATCAATGTTTTCTGTCATAGTTCATTTCACACAGCATTGAGAATTTTATCCTATCTGTAGCAGAGTCAATTTTCAGGTCAGCGTCATTAAACGTAGCTAACAGTATATAATTTGTTTCACACGAAGTATTTAAAACTAGTTAGGTAACTTTAACTACACTTAATGACGCTGACCTGAAATGTACCGAACTAGGCCTGCATATGGGATACAATTGACCATTCTGTGTGCAACGAACTAGCATAATACCAAAAAGCTCGACATCGTGTGCGTGTGTTTTTCTGTCTCTCTCGAAATGTTTTGTATGGTGTGTTCTCAAAAATGTATTGACCTTAAAAATGTGTTTTTTGGTCATATATTTGTTGTTGTTGTTGTTGTTTTATTTTAGGATAACTACGTCAGGCAGAGCAGAAGACAACAAAGGTTTCTTTTTTTAAAAGTAGTTCCAAGCGCGTGGACACCTTGACTGAGACGACCTGTCTGAGACAACCAGAATGAGATAAGAAAAGTAAGGTTAGCAAAACAGCTAGATTCCTCTGTCGCATGGTTGAGAAATTAGATTATCTCATGGCAGAATACTGAAAAACAAGCCATTAGATTTGTTTTCATATCTCAAATTAACCAGTAAAACTTTAGATTCTTTAAGCTGATGTCAGAATACTGACCAATAAACTATAAGATTGTTTAGCTGACGTCACAATATCGACCAATAAACTGTAAGATTGTTTAACTGGCTGCTACTATGAGTATTAAACAGTTAATACAACCATCCTGCATTAGTGTACTAACGGGGGTGGGGGCCCACGGTATTGCCACGGACACCAGAGGTCTTAGATAGCCAAAACCCCTTTAAGCCATCTTCGTCGCGTCGGGCGCCATATACCCTTAGCACGCCACTGCCATCAGGTACTTAGAATGAAAACGTCAAACTTAGAAATCCTGCTTAAAACAGTTTGACGACCTTAAATTTTAAATATTGCAGTTAAGACGATATGATGCCAATACATCTTGACAATTCAAAAACCAGTCACGTAACTAACAGTATACTTACCCTGTATATCTTAGGTCTTTCTGAAGTTAAGCATCTTTTAAGAAAAACCCCAGGGTGTTCTGGTCGTTCCGAAAGCCTGTATATGTGGCTACATTTCAAGATTTAGAGGATCTTATTTAATTGTTATGTGTTTTGTCTGGTTGATATATACTTGAAAAATTACAAAAGCTCCAATGAAAACAATAACTTACTATTGATATCAAAGAGAAGAAAGGTCTGGTGAAGCTCTGCTATTGTAAGATTGAGGTCGTGATTAGCGTCCGCTAAATGAAATAGTTCCAGAGCCGTCGGATTAGTATATATAGTCACATTGTCATGGCCCATACCATGCCCATGCCCATGCAATGGAACACAACGTACCCTGAAATAAATAATGAGTATAAAATATTAACATATTTTAACCATGAAATCGGTAAAATCTGTAATAACAATCAGACAAAAGTCGTTAATTCAAACGTTACGTGAGCTATCATCTATGCTCCGCCTACTTGTAACTGTGCCACCAAATCAAGGCTGATCTGACAAGCTGGTTGGTATTTGCTCATGGTCAGAGGTGAGAAATGGTATGAGACAAAACAAAAAACGAAAGATACAACAATAACACAAACAGATGCAACACTAAAAAAAGAGACATAAATAACACAAATTATACAGCATTAACACAAAATGATACAACAATAACACAAAAAGATACAACAGTAACGCAGAAGATGCAGTAATAACATAAATGATATAGCAATGACATAAACAAAACAATAACAACACAAAAAATACACTAATAACACAAAAGATACAGCAATAACACAAAATGTACAGTAATAACAATAATTTATTTTGGGCATTATTCTAAATCAAATATGTTAGATTAGCATTTTTAAAGTATTTGTAGAAACGTTCTAATGCAAAGACTTATCAGAAAAGCAATCAGAATCAGTTGATCTGGGAATACTTTCTCCCTTTAAAGACTGCCTGAATGCATAGTTGCATGTTATCTCTTATTCGTTTTTATTTTCTTTCCCTGCCCAGGCATATTTTGAGAAATTGATGATATTTTTACCCATCAAAATATTCTTCCTTTGCTTGTAGGAGAACAATGTATGTCTGTTCTGGTCATCCACATTATTCGCATAAACCCTTCTGGTTGTAAATATTTTCTTTCACCTGATCACATAATCTGTATTTAGACTGAATAGTTAATCATTTTGTTAATCAATTTGAGTTTTATTTTCCCTTTCTCCCATTTCATTTGTGATGTTTGTGTAAGAAGCTAGACGTTCTCGATCAAAGCAAATATGTCTTAAATACTGTTCTTTGTCAGCTGTTTGTGTGTGAGTGTGATTTGGATTTTTAACGTAGCTTTAACAATGTTTCAGTCATATCGCTACGATGTCTGCAGTGTGGCAATTAATGTGATGTCTAGCACTGAGGCATCATGCCGCAGACATGTAGCATGATGTCCCACTCAGTCACATTATCCTGACACCAGGCCTGCCAGTCCTAACACTTAATGTTGAGCACCTAGTGAGGCAGCTGTTAGTACCATTTTTTTTGTAAGTGTTTGGTATGACTCGGCCGAGGTTGGAACCCGCGTCCTCCCGCATCCGAGGCGGACGCTCTAACCACTAGACCACCAGAGCGGTTTGTCAGCTGTTTAAAACTGTATAAAAATACTGAGAATAATCAACACCTGCCAAATTGGCGTTACCAGTTAGCCAATGTAAAAACCATCTGCAACGTAATTTTTTTATTTCGTCAATTTGCAACTTGTGTCCAATCTTTTCAAACGTATGAATTATATTAGATTGATATCAAATGTTATGTTGATATAGTTGATTGAAAACAACTACTATATGTAATGAGTAATTATACGCTGTCTGAAGCGGAGTGCTTGGTTTCTTTAAATTTTTCTTATTTTTATTTCCTAAATCGTGGTAGATGTATTTTGTAAAATTGATCATATCTTCAAACTGCTCTGTAAATAGTCTTAAATAAATTTGTATACTTATCCAGATCAAACACATAATTTATTTTTCTTTATTCGTTACTGTTATAATAATCTTTCTCTCAGAACTGATATTGTTTATTTCGATGTTTTTGTAGGACAATAAAACTGTAAATCGTCATCTTTTCCCGAAAAGAATATCTTTTTCATGTTAGTATCGACTAATCAAACGTTTTCTTCTCTTGCATGTCATTCTATAAGATAAGACTTGATACATTTTGACACAAACCAAGCTTCTAAACAAACAAGCTCCAACAAATGTAGACTTATATGTGCATAATCTAACTCACCCGTACATCAATGCGCATGTCAGTAGGAGGGTGACGAGTTTCATTGCTGTACAAACTATAAAATAAGAGAGACAGCTGTCAAGAATTAACAATGATTGTATGTGACATTTCTTTCTTAGGGTGAATTGTGTCGGTCTGTGTGCGTGGCTGTATTTTGTTTCCTTCTTTGCTATATGTCTACGGTAGACCTTGTTTTAAGGTTCATAAAGCAGAAACCACGAACTCATGTTCCCCGCTTTTTATTCCAAGTAGGAAAGTAGTAGCAGAGGAAAACCAGGTTTCTAGCTCAGAGACCCCCTTCCCCCTCCAAAACCCTTCTATGTTGACATTTTCTTCAGTAGCCTTTTCTAGCTCCGATGATGACTTTTACATGATAAGGTTTTTTTTTCTGACAAAATATGTTTTGTTGGGGTAAGGTGGTCTCTGATCTTGAAACACTGGTTTTCCTCTACTACTATAACACCTGGAACTCTGTCAGGTAAAAGATAAAATTATAACACCTACGAGGAAATTCCAAAGAACATTCTAGAAATTACGTAATGGAAATTCCAAAGAAAATTCTAGAAATAACGTAATGGAAACGCCAAAAAATATTCTAGAAATTACGTAATGGAAATTCCAAAGATTACGTAATGGAAATTCCGCGTAGGCGTTATAAGGCTATAAAAGGCAGGCAAAAGTTTTCTCCGTGTTCATTCTGCAAGTGGATCTGTACGTGAGCAGGTAAGTGAAACATTTGTTTGAGATTATTTTATTTCTAAAGTTTAGACACAATTTTATACCCTATCATCATCATATTTTGTTTGATAATTATTTTCGTACTTGCTAACTCTCATTGCTAGAATATCTGTTAACATGCTGTCAATAATACGGAACTCTCGTATTAAATCGGTCATATCACATTTTACACCTCGCAAATAAGATCTTATCTGATCAAGTAATTTTCTGTAAGTAATACTTGCTGTTTTACAAGCATTTTAGTCTCAAGTCGAGGCCAAATTTTTTACACGCCGTTGAAAGAGTAACACCAACACCTGATATTATTAACAAAAACGGGTTTAATGATGCTCTACTTGAAATTATACCAGAGCTTGTCATCAGCAATGGCAAATATGATATTACTCGAAGTATTATACTGTAATACTTGTAACATTGTTTTACACACCAAAGGTTTTTATGACAATCTCTGTAATATTGCATTAGAGCGTCAACATCTTGTTTTGCAATTTCTTCTGAAATATGATTGAAATCGATGATCTGTTTTTCCATTATACAATATTTATTTACAGTTTTATACAATATCAAAAACTATAGCACCAACAATTGAATCAAGAAATTCACGAAACTTATTATTGTTAGGATCAGCTATAAAATCTCTGTACTTGTCTTAAACATCTGACGAAGTATCTTTATATCGTTCATCTGTCGATACCTCATTTTTCTTTAGCCAACTGTAGGAATCAAACGTCTTTTCCACTTCACGTTCATAAAAATCTGTTTCATTCACCAAATTACCGTATTCTCTTTCTATTTCATTAATAACCCAAGTACCAAACTTATTTAATTCAAAGTAAAATTTCTGAGGACAAGATATTGTCTGATAATTGCATATGCGACTACGAAATTTATCAGCATTAATTTTTGGAGTGATTTTCGTCCAAGAAAAGTAATTTGAGTAAAAGTATTTACTCTAAGCCATAATTTTTCGTATTGTTTTGTGAACCTTTTCTCGACTTCATTGTAATACTTTCGCAATGATAATTGTCTAGAGCGTTGGAGTGATGGAAGTGGAACATCATGTTCTTCACCTATGTCGTAATAAGAATCAATCCCTACACCAAACGTTGTTCGATTGACTTCCTCAAAAAACTTTTCTCGCTTATCATCGCTGAGATTACTAATTTCATTGTCAAAATCTTTGATTATCGCTAGAGATTTGTGAACAATAATCGGATCAAATTCTGGGTTTTTTTTACAAATCATTGGTAGAAGTGCGTTCGAGTATGCTTTTATAATTAACTCCTTATCCGGCGTCATTCTAACAACTTTAACTAGGGTTTCCTTGTCGTAGTAGTACATGCCGAGATGTTTAAAAAATTTTCGTTTTGAAAAACTATTGCATAACTTCTTGTTCCTTTTTATTCCTTTTATCTTAGATTCCGCTAGTTTGTCGAGGTCATCATGGCTATTGTTTATTCGTTCTTTCACACCTATTCTTTCACCATAAGCTCGTTCTTTATTAAGTTTGATTTTATAATCAAATCTAGATTTTCAAGATTAAGCTCGAGCAATATCTTTCTAGCAGGATTTCAATTTGTTTATTTTCTTCTATACAATCATCAGGATGACAGTAACTGCTTATAATATCAAAGTCTCTTATTGCCTTAAGTAGTTGTGGTCCTCGCATATGCATAACGAGAATAAAAAGTTTTTATTCTTCTGACAATGGAGAGTTTATCATTGGAATTGAAACAATTTTCCTGGTATTTATTACACGTGCCGATAGCGATTTGTCCCCAACATCTATTTTGGGGTTAAAAATATTATCATAAAATTCTCTCACAATGATTGTAAATAATTGTATTGACATTTATTTTACAACGTTAGATTAAATCTCGTCATCAAATGTGTATATTTGAAATGCTGCCAGTCCTGGAAACGGATGTTCAGCAGCGATAACATAAACTCGAAAATACAAGTACTTGTTGACAGTATTTGTGGCTGGAATTGTAAAATATTGTGTTGTTGAAATATAAATGTCTGTTTTACTGTATAATATTACCCAGTCGATATCATCGTTTGAACCTTCCAATCGCCAATTATAAATTCGACCAACACTGGAGTTTAATCGACCTCGCAAATGAAATTGCCAAATAGCAACTGCAATGGGACATTTAATTTTAATCCAAAAATGTTCAACTTCTCCGTTAGTAGTCCATTTTTGTCTATAGAGAAAACGAAATAAGGATAATTTTCAGGATAATATGATGATGCACTTACCTCAAACCCAACTCGGTTATCAGTTGCCTTAAAAAGTGTTTGAATATATCCAACATTCTTTCTGGTTCGTTTTATACCACCACTAAACACACTGTCAACGTACGCAGTATTCGTTAGATCATTAGGGTTAACTAGAACATATGTCATAGTTATTTTGTTGTTTCTCATATTTATATTGCCTGACATTGGTCCACCGGATTGTCTTAAATATGGAACAAGTGCTCTTCTTAACTGAGCAAAACTAATAGCATCAGTCTTATCAGCTGGTGGTGACGTTGTCGGTAATCCAGTTATTTTTGAGTTATTCCTCATTACAAGGTTACCTGTCATTATGTCACCAGCATTATCGAGCTTATTATTGTCAACGGATTTAAGTTGCGTATAACTCACCGCTTGTGTGCTATCAACATTTGCTGGTGAATACTCGGCTTCCAACCCAATAATTGTTTTACTTGACATGTTAATAATACCTGTAACAGTTCCACCGGTTTTATCAAGCTTGTTACCATCAACATATTTCAACTGTAAATAACTTACAGCTTGTGTTTGATTTAAGTTTCTTGGCGGATACGATGTTTCTAAATTTATTATTTTTTTTTTCCTGACATATCCAAGTTACCGCTTAAAATTCCTCCTGTCAATGATAGTTTAGTATTGTCGACGGATTTAAGTTGTGCATAGCTAACAGCTTGTGTATTGTTAAGTGACAAGGGCTCTTACTCAGTAACAAAGAAAAGAGTGAAAGCCAACAAGCTTTGCATATTTTAACAAAAGAATTTATTTCCCTAGAAAACAATGTAAAAATTGGAAAATAGGACTTACGGTTTGTGAATATAATCCAAAATTTAATCCTAAGAATGAAAAATACAAGTCCTATCACTAAATAGTTCTATTAGAAGCCAGGTTTGAATCTAGACGACATACAAATATGGAAGGCGATGACGTCAGATGTGGTCCATGTACGAATATCAGCAATTCCTCAACTGAATCACAGTTTTTGTTTCCGAATAATTCGAGAATAAATTTCATGAATATCTTTCAGAATTTTTTATAATAAAGTCCACTTGTTGATTTTCCTAGAGAAGAAATTATTAAATCCAAAAAACAAATAAAAAACAAACAATCTGGCAACAAAGAAAAAAAACACCTTGTTCCTTCAAGATGTTAAAACGACTCTGACAGAAAAATATTAAGAACGCGTATTTAAACCCCAAAAACATCATTTCAGTCTCGCGAGATGGGCCATGTGGTCTCTTACTACAAGACATTTATCACGTACGCCCGTGTAGCCCCAATTAAGAACCAATAATCAAAAAAAACGTTGTTTACACATGGTGATCATGCAAGCAAAGTATGGCCTTGATACTGACCAATCATTTTGACTTCCTGTTTCATAACTTC
>JAECUM010018505.1:0-15451 GCA_016617855.1 Megalonaias nervosa | reverse complement strand
TATATATATATATATATATATATATATATATATATATATATATATATATATATATATTTGTCTTAATTCAAGGATACTGATTACATATATTTCACTGAGAGATTGATCAAACTATTCCACATAAACATGTTGTGTTAAAAACTGACCTTTTACAAGTATTTTTTCTTGGCATACGAATAATAGCAACGTCATGCGTCAGATGCGGTCAGCCTAGTATTGCATCACTAATGTGTAAACTGCTTTTACTGAAATGTTGTTTGCGTTTTCTTGAATAAATTCCTGGTTAATAATTGATGGAGGCATCATTCAAATATGAGCCACTACATTGAATACACTTGTACAATAAAGTAATTATATTGGCCTTCTCGTTATTGGAAGTGTTGACTGGCTTAGCCTGGTATTATCCTCTTGAAAGTTCTGTGTTAAAACACTTGACCCGACTTAGGTATGCAACAAGCTTTCTGAACTACCTCGGCTATTTTTGATAAAAGAGGTTGATACACTGACGAATAATTTTGATCAAATAAAAATGCAAAAATCGAATGCTTCTAGAAGAAAAGAGTTCCAGTGTCTTGACAATTTGGAAGGAAGTTACATCAAATATCAAAAGACAAACTAAGACACAATCAAAATACACGCATAGTTTTCGTCTCTTTTGAATCCCTGAATAAATATATTTTATATTACGTGAATCTCTATTCAGATTAAATTTAGTCAAACGGCATGCAGACTGATATCAGAAATCTGTAACAGATTAGATTAGCCAAACAGTAAGCAGACAGGTATCAGACATCTGTAACAGATTAAATTTAGCCAAACGGTAAGCAGATTGATATCAGACATCTGTAACAGATTAAATTTAGCCAAACGGTAAGCAGACTAATATCAGACATCTGTAACAGATTAAATTAGCCAAACGGTAAGCAGACTAATATCAGACATCTGTAACAGATTAAATTTAGCCAAACGGTAAGCAGACTAATATCAAACATCTGTAACAGATTAAATTAGCCAAACAGTAAGCAGACTGATATCAGACATCTGTAACAGATTAAATTAGCCAAACAGTAAGCAGACAGGTAGCGGACATCTGTAACAGATTAAATTTAGCCAAACGGTAAGCAGACTGATATCAAACATCTGTAACAGATTAAATTTAGCAAAACGGTAAGCAGTCAGGTATCAGACATCTGTAACAGATTAAATTAGCCAAACAGTAAGCAGATTGATATCAGACATATGTAACAGATTAAATTTAGCAAAACGGTAAGCAGACTAATATCAAAACGTCTGTAACAGATTTGAAGCAAATTGTAAGTATGTAGAAATGTGGACTGGTGTGGTATTATCGGCTCAATGTATTGGTTTCCGATGAGAGATGTTCTTCTGGACGCATGGATTGGTATGAGAGATATTTATCTGGATAGGTATTTATGTGTGAGAATTTAAAAAATGTTATTATTGCTACAAGCCGCTATAGTTACTTTGTGCTATGAAAATACAAATAGCTAAAAACTCTTTAGACTTTGTCAAATGGACATTACTACATATTTAGGCTTGGTCAAATGGAAAGTAATTCAGAAGCTTTAGACTGGGTCAAATGGAAATTATTACATAAGCTTTAGACTGGGTCAAATGGAAATTGTTACATACACTTTAGACTTGGTCCAATGGAAATTATTACATACGTTTTATACTTGGTGAAATGGACATTTTCACGTATGCTTTTGGAGACTATTATAATGTTCACATCTGTGATCTATGAAATTTGGAGTATCTACAGGTAATCAATAATTGTATCATGCCCTGTGCTAAATAGGAACAAAACAGTTTTCACTAATATTGTATCATTTAACCTACATTATCAGAGTAGATGAAACGTTTATATGTGAACAAAGAAGTCCACATAGATTTCCAACGTTTAAATCAAGAGTAATATTTGTATCGAAAGCTGAGAATCGCTCTGATATCCCGATATTAATCTCTGATTGAGACTCGATCTGATATCCCGAGATTTATTTATGTTTGAGAATCGATCTGATATCCTGACATTAATCTTTTTGAGAAATCGACCTCATATCCAGAGGTTAATTTGTACTGCATATTTGATTATTATGCTTCTGCTGGTATTAAGTCAATTGGGTTTTTGATAGCATTCATCACAATCATTGGCTTTTTTCAAAACATAAATTGGTCTGTAAGTACACAGACTAACTTGTTAATTAGGTGAAGATATGTTCATTTACTTTGCAATTTCTATGTGTCGTCCAAATTAAGACCGACTTCGGGTATAAAATGAGTCGAATTTCATAGATCCATTACACAACCATATATAGGAGGGATTTCCTCAGATTGATCGATGCTAAATAGATGTGCAAGGAACCAGGCTAATTGATGCTGATGACATGTTGATTCATGTTAGGTAAATGTGCACGGAACCAGGCTAATTGGTGATGATGACAGATTGATTGATGTTAGGTAAATGTGCATGGAACCAAGCAAATCGGTGTTGATGATATCCATGTCTACATCAGATATTTAGCTTATGGTAAGCTTTCCATTTTTTGTGCAACAGATAAGCTGATTGCCAGAAAATATGTACTACATTTGCATGCTTTCTCTGTCAGCTGCAAGAATAATTCAATACAGAATGGTCCAACTACAGGCCCGCACGTGTGCGTGCGTGCGTGCGTGCGTGAGTTTAACCCACGAACTTTACATTTTTGGTCCATGTGGCCCACGGTGTTTGACCACACTGCTTCAACATATTTTGTTGCTAACTCTTACAAGACTAAATGTATATTTCTACCAAGAAAGGTTACTTAGACTGTAATAATGTTCAGGTAAATTATTCTATGATTCAGCAAAGTTCAACCTAGATAAAACAACTTTCTTAGGTTTTTATAGCACTTTTCACTTTATCCCGCTTTCATTTCATCACTTCCTGGTATTTATTATTTTTAACACTGATCACCAGATTGATTCTAGACCCAAAGTCATTCCATTCTCATTCTAAATCAAAAGTCATTCCACTCTCAATCTAGATCCAAAGTCATTCCACTCTCATTCTAGATCCAAAGTCATTCCATTCTCAATCTAGATCCAAAGTCATTCCGCTCTCAATCTAGATCCAAAGTCATTCCACTCTCATTCTAGATCCAAAGTCATTCCACTCTCAATCTAGATCCAAAGTCATTCCACTCTCAATCTAGATCCAAAGTCATTCCATTCTCAATCTAGATCCAAAGTCATTCCACTCTCATTCTAGATCCAAAGTCATTCCACTCTCATTCTAGATCCAAAGTCATTCCATTCTCAATCTAGATCCAAAGTCATTCCATTCTCAATCTAGATCCAAAGTCATTCCACTCTCAATCTAGATCCGAAGTCATTCCACTCTCAATCTAGATCCAAAGTCATTCCACTCTCAATCTAGATCCAAAGTCATTCCACTCTCATTCTAGATCCAAAGTCATTCCACTCTCATTCTAGATTCAAAGTCATTCCACTCTCATTCTAGATCCAAAGTCATTCCACTCTCATTCTAGATCCAAAGTCATTCCATTCTCATTCTAGATCCAAAGTCATTCCATTCTCATTCTAGATCCAAAGTCATTTCATTCTCAATCTAGATCCAAAGTCATTCCACTCTCATTCTAGATCCAAAGTCATTCCACTCTCATTCTAGATTCAAAGTCATTCCACTCTCATTCTAGATTCAAACTCATTCCAGTCTCATACTAGACCCGAGCTCATTCTATTCCAATCTTGCTCCCCTTTTATGCATTCAATAAATTCTTTTGTTTCCTTTGTTAATGAATACCAGGGAGCAGCAAAATCAAATTTCGTATCCAATGTCATTTATACAAGTTATTAACAAACTGGCTATTGTAGATAAGGTACTGTCATTATATGAAATAATGAAAATAAACTGTCTATTGTAAATAAGGTACTGTTATTATATGAAATCATGAAAATAAACTGTCTACTGTAAATAAGGTACTGTCATTGTGTGAAATCATGAAACGCACTGTCATGAACGAGTTCATTAATCAGTGGGCAAGAAAATTAGTGTGTACTTAAAGGTTTAATTATGTGTGACAATTTTAATTAAAACTTTCTATAGTTGTAAAAATGGACAAACACAAATAATCAAATGCAGAATAAGTAATTCAGAAAATCCACATTAGTTGAAATCCTGCAAAGCAATGTTTGGTTTTGAGAGAACCGTTCATTTTATATTCTTAAATAATTCATGTACAGAACTTGTAGTTTAACACATATACGCACGCATATATTATTTTCTTGTTTCTGTAAAGATGGCCAATGTAATCGACGGTTTTCTATGTTTAATAATGTAAAGCGGGATAGGTGTAATGTATTAATAATGTTATGTTTGTGTTGTATTGTGTGCTTGACCTTTGTCCACGATTGAAGATATAGTTTTGGTGTTTACCTGGATCTTTTAGTCTTGTTTGTAAGTTATCAATAGGTTGTTTACTTGAATATGAATTCAAAACATTTCTTTGATTATGACCTCAGATGGTTCTGGAAGCGTACTTAATTACAGTTTGGCGGAATATTCAATTAAGATGATTGTTGGGGTTTTTTTCCTTCGGAAAACGCTATTGCGACATAAGTATGGAAGTATATAAGAGGATTTTGTTAACAAAGTCTTCATTCCTCTCTTGATATCAGTCTTTGTGAATGGATAATCAGAGTTTTTAGTGGTGTTTAGTCAGCCTTTCTTGTTGAAACTCATGTGTAACAAATCTTGATATCTGTATTATTCCGAGCTGGAAAATCAATTGGTCGTGTTCGCTTTTCATCTTGCATCATCTAGTATTTCAATTGTTTATCTTTTGCAACGTTCTTCTTGTAAATGTCGGCCCATGGGTTTATCATGAAGATCCCAGCAGACAATCGACATGCCTAAGGGATTATTTAGTTGGTAGGTGCCCTTGATGTCTGCATTATGTCTATACCTTCATCTCTTGACATTAAATCAAATAATTGTAAAAATGACTTCCAAGACAGTTTGGAGAAAAGATTGAATGTTATGGAGTTAAATTTATGATCCCTTCAAAACAATGGATTCTTTTCTCATTGTAAAAGGGCAAAGCAATAAATAAATAAAGTCATAGTGTGCCATACACTTAAGTCACAGAGTGCCATACAAAGTAGTGACAGGGTGCCATGCATATTTTGTTTAATATTCAAAGCATGAACTTGAGCAACAGAGGTAACCTCCTTAGGTAATATCTTGTATGCCACGCTTTTAATTGTTTGATTTTCAATAAATATTTTTTCAAAAATAAAACATGTACATGAAAATTAGTAAATTTAAAGATTTAAATTTTGCAGGAAGTGTTTTGTCCATAGCGAATACTTGCAGCTTTCTGTCTTTACAAAATTATTCTGGTTTATAAGTTAAAATATCAAATTTGTATAAAACTGACAAACAATTAGAGATATCTCCATTGCTGAGTACCAACTTATGCAAGCATCTTGGCATTTGGGTTCATGTAATGATCCCTTTTAATACATCGATGCATACTCTCCCTATTAGTATGCAGTTGAGATCCTCAACATGTTTCCTGTTTAATTTTATCGAATAGTTTTGTCGTTTTACTTTAAACTGACATATCTTTGTTTGAAAATGTGCCCAGCCCCTTTAACTGATTTTGTTCTATAATCAATATTTGTTACGTTTAAAATGTTGATATGTGCAGTTATAAAATTGAGTCCTAAAACAAATCATAAATTTCATCATCTCTCCAATTGAACTTAGCTTATTCCATTTGAAAGAATACAAGTTAAACGTAACGTATTCCGTTTGAAAGCGTAGCATTTCCACTTTCGACAGGTAAAAATGTTATATTCATGTTCAAGCATACGTGGCTCACTTGAAGACGTTTTACATATAATTGTAAATTATATGCGCAATCAACTAGAACACTTTTATTTTTATATACTAAATTAGTGATAATATTTATAATGCATAGCTGTTTATATTAACACTAATTGACACAAATCAATGGCAATGTTTGTAATGTCTAGTCGTTTATAGAACTACTAAATGGCACAGGGACGGTAAATTCCCCCTCAGGTGTTTATTATTATTACGTATCTGCCCACAGGCTTGATGTTTATAATATCACCAAATTACACCGGGCTAGTAAATTCCTCCACCGTTGTTTACGAGTACGTCTCTGCTCACTAGACTTTAAGCAAGTTATTTTCATGTTACATTCGTGAAATGAGTTTGATGCTTAATTAGATTTTGTAGTCATTTACGATTGGAAATTTTCTGGCTGATTAGTTCTTAAGTTACGAGTTTTCTCTTAACGTTTGAAGTCCGCTACACAACGAAACTCCTTGGCAAACTTCATCATATTCAATGGAGGTGTTGGGAAAGTGCATACAGTCATACGCATCCCTTACCAAACTTGTTGAGTATGTAAAATTAATCTCCTTAAACTATTGTGCTTACATACTTTTTACTGTTCCAATAGGTCTTACTACTTTGTTCTAGTAATGTGGATATCAATTGCAGCTGGAGGCCTACTGCACTGGACATAAATAGGACGGAAAGCGTTCATAAGTGCATAAAACTATAAACAAGTGAACAATTTCAAGTTGGAACAAATGTGTTTTTCTTCATAGAATCTATATTTTAATTTCAACTGCACGTTACGAAGGCACACATTAGGATAAAATAATTTTCACCAATTCCAGATATCTTCATTTTAATATTTAGTCCAAAATAAATTCATTTAATAATTCCAGATATCTTCATTTTAATATTTAGTCCAAAATAAATTCTTTTAATAATTCCAGATATCTTCATTTTAATATTTAGTCCAAAATACATTCTTTTAATAATTCCAGATATCTTCATTTTAATATTTAGTCCAAAATACATTCTTTTAATAATTCCAGATATCTTCATTTTAATATTTAGTCCAAAATAAATTCATTTAATAATTATGTTTTTGTCTCCCAAACATTTTATTGCGCTCACTCATTTTAGGCCACCCATTTTAGGCCACTCATTTTAGGCCACTCATTTTAGGCCACCCATTTTAGGCCACTCATTTTAGGCCACTCATTTTAGGCCACTCATTTTAGGCCACTCATTTTAGACCACCCATTTTAGGCCACTCATTTTAGGCCACTCATTTTAGGCCACTCCTGCCAGAACAAGATATAACAAAATTCAGCGTAACTATGATTTCTTCAATTCCGCATGGAGCCAAGGAATGTCTTATTAAAGATGTCATTGCTTTGTTTGAAGACCAGTCTAGAAATCATAATTATATATATCATAATTACTTTTCTAGGGACCAGTCTGGAAATCATAATTATGTATATCATAATTACTTTTCTAGAGATTGTTTCAGTCCCTAAAGGTCAATTTCCGACGGAATTATTTTCCTTGACCTTATACGAAAAGAGTACAATGTTTATATTTATTCATATCACTGGTATTAAACGGTAAGGCCTGATCTAAAGTAAATAGGCGTGTATCTACTGCCTTGCATAGATCCTGCTTTACAAGAATTACTAACCAAACTCTGAAGTATCATTAATTTTTCTTGATATCACTGTGCAATCTTTCTATGTATGTGAATGTATTGATGCCCTTATATCAATATTTCTATGTGAACGAATGTATTGATGCCCTTCTTGTTCAATATTTGTGTGTTATATGTATACGAATGTATTGATGCCCTTCCTGATCAATATTTTTGTGTTTTCTGTGAATCTCAAAGAGTTTAGGATACACGTCTTTTTTGTTTCTTTCTTTGTAGTCTTTCCTGATTCACCCTTTCTCAAGTCTCAAAAGACACTTGCTCTCTGAATTTGAACCAGAACGGAAACTAAAATAAATTAAATTTGATTTGTATATACATAATGATACCACAGAGAGAACTAGTTCTAAAATTTATTTAGTCAAAATAAAGAACTGAATCTGAACATTCATTTTACGGCGCCTTGCGTTTATAATACATCCAGTGAACCGAATCTGTTTTACAATCAATAACATCATATTGTTGTTGTTATTGTTGTAAGGTTTAACGCATTTCTTCAGCATTCTATAGGCCATACATGGCGGCCAGTATAACTGGTGGAGGAAGAACCTGGAAAACCCCCAGAAAGAACCACCAACCCACGGGAAGCTGCTGGCAAGCGTTCTCACGTACCAACATTAGTCGAGCCCGAGACTCGAACACACGCAGACAGAGGTGAGTCGGCAGCGATCCGTAACGGTGAGAGCGCTTTAGACTACTAGGCCACCACAGGCCCTAATAGCATCATGTTGATATCGCTATGTGCATTTAGGAAAGAAAAATATTTCTCAGTTATCAGTATTAACTGCACATGCAAACGGCATTCAGTCCCATGTCCAGCTTGGATTTTTGTTTGCCCACTTACTTATGTCAGACCTTTTACAACTTTCAGGATATAGAATATGTCCTATAAGCCATCTTAGAGGCAAATCATAATGGAGGTATTAATAGAATATGTCCTATAAGCCATCTTAGAGGCAAATCATAATGGCGGTATTAATAGAATATGTCCTATAAGCCATCTTAGAGGCAAATAATGGAGGTATTAATAGAATATGTCCTATAAGCCATCTTAGAGGCAAATCATGGAGGTATTAATAGAATATGTCCTATAAGCCATCTTAGAGGCAAATCATGGAGGTATTAATAGAATATGTCCTATAAGCCATCTTAGAGGCAAATCATGGAGTTATTAATAGAATACGTCCTATAAGCCATCTTAGAGGCAAATCATAATGGCGGTATTAATAGAATACGTCCTATAAGCCATCTTAGAGGCAAATCATGGAGGTATTAATAGAATACGTCCTATAAGCCATCTTAGAGGCAAATCATAATGGGGGTATTAATAGAATATGTCCTATAAGCCATCTTAGAGGCAAATCATAATGGCGGTATTATGTGATGATATTCAAGCCGAGAAAGTCTTTGACATTTTAAAAAGTGCCGTTTATTTAGAGAATTTGACAGTATTTTAATTTGACCAAATGTGATCTTTATTAACCAGAATTTGACGTTTGCATTTTAATGACTAGCAATGTTTTTGAATGTATCTTTGTTGATGGTGTACATTTTAGTAAACTTACTCCATACTATAGTCATGAGTGTACTGATGTGCGGTTAAATATATACAACCATATTCCCATTGAAGTAATTTGTGTAATAAATTTGACAAAGATAAGGTCATTCCCATTGTTTACTTTCCATCTGATAAAAGGAATTTCAACTTCTGCCTGATTTGTATTTTAGATTGATTTTTATCAATTAATTTCCTTGCTATGATCAATTGTCCACCCTATGAAGAACATCAGCCAATTTATCTATAGCATGGAGTAACCCTAGCCACTGTTAAATGGACAGTAGCCAATGGTCAGTCCCTCATGCCATAAAAGTGACATAATTATTCCCATCATTATGCGATATTTCATTACTTAGTTATCCAATAAAAGGCTTGACGGGCCTGCTGAATATGATAATCGGTTTGGGTTATGAGGCGCACTGGGGCAGAAAAGTGAATAGCTTTTGATCTGCTTTCAACTGAATGTGGGGACAAGAACACTTCATAGACGTATTATAAACGAGGGGCACGTATTTCCAAATTTCCTGGATGCTAGGGGTACGTAAAACGGTTCTGGATGTGTTTGTGTATTGTTTTTGTGCGTCCTTCTTTTACATAAGCTCTCAGGAGGCAGGTCAAGGGTATAGGGCCAGCGTTAGGTTGACTGCTTAGGGCTGTAGCGTTGGCATTTCCACTCTTCTAGGATTGTAAGAAGCAATACCAAAATCTACTTCAAGGATCAATATTGGGACCACGGATAAATTCTGGAACAACGGATCAATATTGGGACCACGGAACGATTTTGGGACCACTGATTAATATTGAAACGTTCCGAATGGATCCCCTGTATATTGGAAGTAAGCAATTTATTTTGTAATCAGTGTTTTCATTTTCTCTTTGATTCTTGATTTCCATAAAAGTTTTCATTCCTTACAGCAACTATCGGGACATTTCTGTATCTGATCAAATGGAAAACAATGAAAGAAATTTAAATGAAAAATATTTTTTGTTGTGCGGGTCCAAAACAGGGTGTAGACAAATTTACGTGTATAAATGCAAGTTTTCAAACCATAGGGATCAATCAATAGGCTTATCGTCAAGTTTAATCAATTGACTTTTATCGTCCGCTTTAAAATCTGGAATGCGGATCTTTTAACTCATAAGAAACTACCACACATACATACATACATACATACATACATACATACATACATACATACATACATACATACATACATACAGACGCACACACACATATAAAGAATACAGATCATATGGCTATTAACAATCCTTTAAAGTTCACTGGATCGAACTTGTGCATATTCAACAAGATTAATACCACAATGTTTTTCCCTTCGTTTACCTCTGAGATATAGATGTATCCACAAACACACCGATTTATCCACAAACTTTTTTCGGCATAAATTTAACATGTTTATTGAAAGCAGGAGTAAATTTATGTTCTGTCAGGTTTACCTCATAGTATTTTTAAAGAACGAGGTTGAGGTCCCAACGAATGTTTGAATCTATCCTATCACACTTTCCCTTGAGTCAACGATACATCAAATGCATACCAAGAGGAGTTCCCATTTTGAAGACTTTTTAATTATGACACATCAAATGCATACCATGAGGATTTCTCCTTTTGAAGACTTTTCCCCAAAAGAAATTATTTTGTTCTCGACGTTAATTAATACTCCTTTTCTGGCAGAACAACCCGGTGCCATTACTATACTTTTGAGCTTTGATTTCTTTCCTATTCAGCTAATTGCGTGCAGTTTATAGGAAATATTTATCTAGTTCATAAAATTGTCTTTGAACCCTTAAAATTAAGCACTCAGGGTTTAAAAGAGGAAGCTTAATTATCTCACATCTGGACTGTAGTCATCAGTTGAATGAATTAACACGACTGTATTCATCAGATGACTCAATTAATACGACTGTAGTCATCCGACAACTGCGTTTTTCATCAAGTCCAACTGTAGCTGCTAACGACGATCTGACCAGCTCCTTCTGATAATCTCGGGCAAAACTCCGTACGAGAAGGTCAGACTTCATCTTTCATACTAATGTGTGCTGCATTTTCCTTCGAAGTTGGTTGGGGTATATCTGATGTTGCCGCCACATGGTTCTTTTATCATGGATTACCTAGTGAAACCGTAATCTCTATTTTGTGTAACCTTTTGTTTTTATTGGTGTTGATGTTGTCCAAATTAGTGATTTGCTGTGCTATTTCATATACGTTACACTATTTAGATACTCATTAGTGATAAGTCGGAGTAGGTGTGTAAAAGAAAAAATATCTAATCAGTATGAATTTGAATTAGTCGTATACAGAGTGCCTATCTGATGAGAATTACGGAGGTTGTCTGGTGTCCAACAACATGGAAGCCAAATGTTCGGCAGCAATAAGCATGAAAACTTAGCTTTATCATAACACTATGAAGTTATTAAACTGTGTTCTATCCGAATTACACATAGCCTTCTACCCTCATTCTCTCTTTTTATTATTAAGCTGTGTTCTATCCAAATTACACATAGCTTTCTACCCTCATTCTCTCTTTTTATTATTAAACTGTGTTCTATTCAAATTACACATAGCCTTCTACCCTCATTCTCTCTTACTATGTGATGATCGTGTTCTATCCAAATTACACATAAGTAGTATAGTGGGTTACCGTAGCGACAATGGGAATTAGCATTACAGACCCCCCCTGGGCCAGTATAGCGACAAGAAAGTAGGTCAACACCCTGGGCCAGTATAGCGACAAGAAAGTAGGTCAACACCCTGGGCCTGTATAGCGACAAGAAGTAGGTCAACACCCTGGGCCTGTATAGCGACAATGGCAATTTGGTAGAGCGGTGACTAGGAGACTGTGGGTTTGTAGAGCGATAAGCGACAGGTGGCATGTTTCTTTTTTTAGTAGAGGAAGGGTTTTATATATATATATATTCGTTTAGGGGGAGACCAAATGAAAATTAAGATCTTTTCGAGGTATTGGAAGTGGCCCTGAAAAGGGCCGTTGTTTGTTATGTGATGTTAACACTATTCTGTTAACATACAGGACATCGCATAGGTCTTCTTATCTTCCTCAAATTTCTTAAAGTTTGTCTTAAGCTGTGTCTCACTTCTGGTCCGTAGATGAGAGTCCGCTTAAGACAGCCTTGTCTTTCCACATAACATCTTCTTTTCCAAAGAGTGGCCCCGGTGATCCGGATGACAGTCCATTTTGTTTTCACATCCATGGGTAAGTCTGTACGGAACAGCATTGAGGATACCAAAGTAGAGGATTCTACGTCGATCAACATCTTCTCTGTGACGAGAACAGGTGAAGGGAATGAAGTGAACCGCGTTTATTTATAGTGGAAGACCGGATCGAAACGGATTGAAAGGGTTCACCAATCCCAACACGCGTTACAAAATTCAGTCACTTCGCGGAGTCTGTCTTCCAATCCGAAGAGAGCTACCTGTGACGTCACATTTCCTATATAGGCACACCAGCGTCTGTGCGCAGTGAATCGATGCGGTAGTGTTTTGTGAAACATGACGGAACCTAAGAAGACAATGAATTGGGGTGCACCGGCTGTGGAGACGAGAAGTAATGGTACAGCAGCAGCTACCAAAGTGAACACAGTGCTACTTCCCGAAGAGGTTGATTTCAACTGGGATTTAGTGGATTTTTTATCTTCTTCCCAAGAATTTGTTCCGGTACCAGTACCTTCGCCACTTCTCCTTCATTACCACGTGTCGACGATTTTAAACAAAGACAGAGAGAAGAATTGGATAAATTTTTACAGCAGCAGAAAGAAGCAGAGCAAGCATTTCTTCTTGAACAGAAACAGCGAGAAGAAGAAGAAGAGGCAAGAAGGAAACGACAGGAAGAAGAAGAAGCAGTAGAGAAGAAACAAAGTCTAGAGAGAAGGAGAACAGCGAAAGTCAAACGGTCACGGTACTCTTGGACATTTTGGCCGAGTTAAGAAGTCTGAAACAAATGTATCAGACTTCTTTATTACGACCCAAGAGAAAAAGACCTTCCGAGCCAAACAACCTAACCCTGTGACTACACCAGAGATACCACCCCTAGTGATATCTACTAAATCATTGACAGGAGCAAGTCCACAAGTAGGCCTTGGCCGTGGCAAAGGCTTAAGACAGTTAAAGCGAATTGATTCTCGTTCCTGAGTTTGTTCTAAGGAAAAAAACAAACACTCAACAGTCCTTTTCAGGGCTACCCAATACTCTCGAAAAGAGTGACTATTCATTTTGCCAAAATCAATTAAAACTCAAAATCCCTCCTTTAACCCTATGATGTACGTGTTGTGAGTGTATGAGTGTAGGTCCTTATTATTTCTAAATAATGAAAACCAAGAGACACTTACGTTTTTTCAGTTTGGTCTATTCTGTTACAAATTTTTTACAATTCAATATCACAACATAACACAACACAACACTTTTTAAAAAAGTTCATAGATTTCTTCTGTCTCTTTTTTCTTTCACTCTCTCTGTTTTTTCAATTTCTTCACTTTTACACTTTTTTCCTCTTCTTCCTCTTCTTCTTCCTCACATTTTTCTCGTCTTCTTTTCTTTTCTGTCTTCTCTTTCTGAACGTGTCGGGGTTCTTCTTTTGTCAAGGTTACCTCTGTTTCTTCTTCCTCCTTCTCCTGCTCCTGTTGTTTCTTAGGGCACTCTGAAGACCAATGTCCTTTCTCTTGCCAATGATAACAGGTATCTTGACTTTTGTTTCTTTTGACACTGACCTTGCTTCTTTGACGGTCTGGACATTCTGTAGCCCAATGCCCTTTCTTTTGACAGATATAGCAAGTATCTTGACTTTTATCTCGAAAGGAAGGAGAGTAGTCCGTTGGCTTGTCTGAAGAAAACTTTCTTATCACACCTCGCAATGCTCTAATCAGAAGTTCTATCTGTGTGGGTTCTTCCATTGTGCTGGTCGGCTTGAGAGCGAAATGAATACTGAGAGGGGAGTCACTAGCCCTTTATATATGCCCTGGTCTGACATAGATATATAGGGGTTCATGGTGTTTCACAGGTAGTCATTTGACTTTTGCCGTCAAGATGAAACGATCGCATCATTTCGAAAAGAAAGAAGAAGAAAGTAAGAGGCAGAAACGTGATTTATCGCCCCGCACAGTAGCTGAAGTCTTGGCACAAATTCATGCCAGCGATTTTGAAGATGAGATGAGTGAACCAGAATCGAAGCCTAAAGAGTCTACACCAAATCAAAGTCCATTACCACCCGTAAACCCTGAAAAGTACTACCATATTCGGGAGACGGACAAACGCTCTTCCAGAAAATTTAGAACCACAGCCTACACGTACGCAGTGAAATCTAAAGATTTCAAGTCTGACGTACCCTTGGAAAAAGCAGAAGGGTTCATCACCGATGTGTGGGATTCTTTGTTAACCACACTAAAACGGCAATGTCGAGCCAAAGAAGACGATCGCTTGAGACTTTCTATTCATCACGACAATTTGAAGTCTCCCGTTTGGATCGAGTTTAGCAGCCCAGCAGAATTGACATCTTCCAAAGTCATCGACAAGATTCAACACGTGCAACAATCCAACGACAAGTTTCACATCCCCGACGGAAAAGCGACACTGTACATGACCCACGTGTCTCTTCCCCAAGGGACAGGTAAAAAAAAGTTGATGTTGGTAGACAACTTGCGTAACCTCAAGCGTAGTCTCGTCCAAATTAACAATCCAAAAGACAAGATGTGTTTAGCCCGTGCCATCGTGGTGGGACAAACGTATGCCAACAAGAACGATACGGTAGAATGGAAAAGAGCCTGGAAAACTATTCAACGATCGGACCGAGCCAAACAACGAAAAGAAGCAGAACTCCTGTTACAGCAAGCGGGGTTAGCTAAAGACACACCCTGCGGCATTCCTGAAATGCAAAAGTTGCAAGACGTCTTGGCTCCACGTTACACCTTGAAAGTTCACCCTCAAGAAGCGCGCGGACCTCTGTTGTTTCGAGGTCAAGATTTTAAAGACGGAAAATACATTCACGTCTATCATCACGATGAACATTTTGATGCCATTACCAGTATCACTGCATTCCTGTCATACACTTATTACTGTGAGAAATGTGACTATGGCTATAACAATCGAGAGCAACACAAGCATTGTGGATCGAAATGCTCAGGATGTTTAGCTTCTACACCCTGCCTGGACGAAGGACAAGAACGAGTGCATTGCTCTGTTTGTCAGCGCACGTTTGTCAGTCCTGCCTGTTACCAACAACACCTAAAGACGCAAGGTTCACAGCAGAAATGTGCTTGTCAGCTCTTGAGATTG
>JAECUM010018504.1:0-27944 GCA_016617855.1 Megalonaias nervosa | reverse complement strand
TCTCTCTCTCTCTCTCTCTCTCTCTCTCATCCTACAGTGAAAGACTTATAAAAAATGGAACTCCAAATCACACACACACACACACACACACACACACACACACACACACACACACTTTAGAGCTATTGTACTAATACTTATTACATGTATCATCCCTCTTATAGCAATAATAATAATAATAATAGCAGTAATAGTAGTAGCGATAGTAGTAGTGGTAGCAGTAGTAGTAAAAACAACAATTAATCAGTAATTCTGTTGAGGCAGCAATGAAGAGGATGGAAATAAATAGCGTGTGGCTTCTTCTACGTTACTTTTGTCTTCCGACCACACGTCCAAGCGTAAACGATTAATCATTTCTAAACTACGTCTTTGTTTGAATGTCGTTTGTCTCTGATTAAATCCTAGACTATTGTCTATATTATCATCATCAATCAATGTAGTGTCGTTGAATTTTTCAGCGTATCAGATTTTCATGCCACAGACACTTTGATGTGTGCGTTCTTCGCTGCTTTCCCGTAAGTCAGGAAATTGATAACTTGGACTTTCAGGTACAAGTAGCTTTTATTAGATATACTCTTCGGTTTGTCCTTTGATTTCAAGTTCGATCGGGGCTTACGTGGTCAGAGAGGACACGATAAAAATTCTACCCACTGGGATTCTTGCATCGTCAGCATCGTGGTCATGATGTACAGATTAAATACGTTCTCGGAACATTCGAAAGAAATCTCCGTGTATCATTTTCATTAATCAAATATGTCCAAACCTCTGACCTATAAACCTACTTAAATGATAGCGTCTGTGAGATCTGAATCGTTTGCAACGTCTTTTCTTGCGTTGCCATTCCTGTGATATATTGTCCTTCCCTTCTTGTCTTATCCTTTCTGTGATCTAAAAGATGAATGACAGGTTATGAAAGAAGTGTGAGGTGAATTTAAAGGGATGTCCCCGGTCTCAAGAGCTCGTGTCCTGATTAAATTAACTCGTTTTGCCTGCATTCGGAAATGCTTGCTTGTGACACAGGTGCTCAACGCAAGCATGATGTTAAAAAAAGCAATAATCTGAAGCACAAAAAAAATCATACCAAGTGGCAAAATTGCCTCCGATTACCCCTATGACCCGTCTTTACATAGGACCCTTTCTATCATACTATAAAAGAGACAAGTTAAGTAACTTCCAAAAACTTCGTTCCACGCTTGACCTTCGATTTCCTTCTGCTATTTCCTTCTTTGAAGGCACACGACCATAATCTATGGCTTGTTTTACTCCTGAGATATTTTTCTATTCGTCAAGCCATCATTGATATTTCTTAGTTGCACCAAACTGAAATTAAGAGCTCCGAAACGTACGGATTTCGCGAATTTTACCTGCTGAGAAAAAGTACTGTACAAGGTCATGTTATTTTGTTTTGAAGCCAGTCTTAAACGGTTTTGTTATAAAATTCGCTACCGTGATCCGCCCAGAGTTTATTAGGCTTTCGAGCAATGCCATCCAGCACCTCCATGATCAAAGTTCCTTTTTCGTTTTGAGAGGAACGACCCAAGCGTATTTACTGAACACATCGATGACCGTCATGAGATATTTGAAATGATCGTTGTGCGCGCTCTAATCTCTCATATCGACGAGATCTGCTGGCCATATATCGTCTCCGGCAACTGCGATGCGTCGTGGAAAATGCTTACGTGTGGGTTTATGCAGCTCTTCTGCGAGAACTTTTAGTTCCTCTGACAAGCCAACGCTCAACTTATGTTTGGTGCCAATGATGCCACGCACAAGAGCTCAATCTATACGTTCTCTGAAAGCTTTAGGCTTGAGTTCTTTTAAGTCCCTCAGCATGACTCGATCGCATCCACCTTTGTTGTCGGGATGATCTCTGTAGCAGATATCGTGTTGCATCGCAATGGCATCGACACAATTGTAGGACTCCTGACCTGGCAGTGGCTGATCGTGTTCATCCAGTTGTTGTACCAGGAGATTCACAGTCCAGTGTATTTATGTCCTGGCAACGTACATCTTCCACGAGGTCTGGGAAGTTTGCCAATCAGTGCATGGACGTCCACGGCTCCACCGAGAATTTATCGATGTCAGCAGCATTTGCAATCTCCCACACATAAGTTTCTTTCCACACGAAGGTCATTGCAGCCCGTATCGAGATCGCAGTGCCGGCAGTGATACATTTTTTTTACAGATCAGCTCTACATTTTATCGGCTGTGATGATGTACCTTTTAGAACCACACACGGCACACCTCGACCTGATCATGAGGCTATGATTTTTGGTGACCACCTCGACGGAGTCGAGACTCTCCCTTTCGGCCTTGCACTTAAGACACCGCGAGTTCATTGTTGTTATATGAGGAATGCACATTATTTCAAAGCTAAAATAGTCTCGACGAGGGATTTTCCTTTATGCCTGCTCTGAACGTAGTCGATGTAGTACCATCCGCAGGTGCTATCGACATCCTGAAGTTACAACAAATTGTACACAGCTCTTTTGTGTGATGTATGGAGATAACGCACGACTTAATCGGGAGGAGGTAAACCAAACGAATCGAAATATTCTATATCGTCGTAAAATGGGGATCGTTGACGACGGCGACCCAATGAGTGCCATGTCCATCGTAATAATTTTGTAGGCTAATGACGTGGCTTTCGTCGGACGTGATGTTGATCTTTAGAAAAGATGCCTCGGAAATGTTTAACGCTGGGTCCTAAGAGGTGCTCGAGGTCGATCTTGCTTAACACCTTTTGTTTTCATACCATGACCACGAGTAGTTCCCGGCAGCTGAAGACCTTATCCGATGCCGAACAATCCTGGTAGTAACAGAAGTCCGAGGAATCCTCCTTGTTTGGACACCTGTGAAGCTAACAAGTTCAGAATGATACCTTGTTTGTGCAGGCTTATGTTTGGCAAAGGAAGTGGTTTGACGATGTGTCAGCATGTTCCGATCGGGCCCCATGTAGATGCGGTGTTGTTCGAAGCACAGTTTTTTGGTGAATCTGGCCAGAGTCGATTCCAATTCGAACATATGTGCCGTCGAGGGAGTGATTTTGGGCATACAGAGAGATAACCACGTCATGGTAAACTGTCCATCGGCAGGATATGCGGATCTATGCATGAGGATCTCTGCATGAGCTGTGTGGTGGAATCTCTTTCCAGCTGGAAAGAGATTCCGCCACACAGCACATGCATAGATCCTCTGAAGACCGTGTGGATATCTCAACTCACACCAAAGATGCTGCTGAGAGGAAAAAAAATGCAAATCTCGTGGCTGGTATCGGTGAGAGAGCGACGGGCAGTGAATTAGATATTGTATGTGGCATTACGTGCGAAAGCAATATTGGCTCTGAAATTAACTCTATTAACGGCAGTAGCATCCTCCACTCCTGCGGACGGAAACAGGTCTGCATTAGCAGTGAATTCAGTACTGACTGAGGCTCCAGTGTTGGTATCTCTAAACCACCACATGTTAGTAGCGCACGATCGCAAATAGTCATCGCTGAAAATAATCATACCCAGGATCGTACTAGCTTGTGGTAAGCAGCCATTGATTTATTCCACGGTCTGATTGTTCAGCTGGTATCGCGTCGACTTGAATAACGACCGCCCGTTATTTTGCAGCGTGATCAATGCATTGTCCGCATAGTCAACTGGTGGGTTGGCGTTAGTCTCTACTTCGTCACGCGTTTCTATTTTTCGATGGGTGCTTGCGTTGAGGTCGGTGATTTTTGCATCCTGATACTTTACGTACTCGTACTCGTTGGTGGAGTCATTGACGGGAGTGTCATCGTTCAGACGAAGGTAGTCGGGAGTGAATCTTGAATAAATGATGCTATGCTATACGGATGTTATAAAAGAAAATTACCACAATCTGTTTAAGCCATAACCAGACATGATGGCTCTTGCAGATGGGGTACTCAGTGTACCCTGCACACCGACCTGTCTTTCTAGATCCTGTAAAATCTTTCTGATAGGGCACTGAGGACAGCCGTCGTTTTGTGAAGAACTTGCTTGGCCTGTGTCACTGGCATGGTTTTGCTAGCTAATTTTGTCCCACGGCCGATCTATTAGCAGAGGCTGCTCCGGTAGCTCCCGCTTCGGCTGCCTTGAGAGCGATGAGAGCGGCTTTCGCTGCAGTACCTGGAAGGGCTGCTTGTACGGAAGAAAACAGGTGGATAAAAATCCATACACGATTTTACGTCGATGCACTGCTCTGGTGTTGACTATGTTATCTGCGAACATTTTTTATCAGACTCTGCGTCTCACGAGCAGATAATACGTGATTCTTTCGTTATTATTATTCACGGTATTTCCGGACTGATCGGCAAGCCACATGGTGATTTCTGCGATCGTCTACGTGTTCAGGATGGGATAGTAAATGAAAGGATTATGACGAATTTCCATGAGCGATCCTGGGGGAACATTCATCGATGTCGAATAAATTGTGTTGGAAGCCGAACCGACTGACGACAACGATCTCTGAGCAACCGAGCAGTTGATGTGGAGGCTGTTCACATCGGTGATGTTGACGGGAAGATCTCCTTCGTGCACACCGTTATCATCTAAGACAGTGCCAGCACTAAATCCAAGAATGGATCCGTTCGATTGAGGAATGTCGAGTCTCACGCGATATCCTCCCGAGAGGGTAATTCTGGTACGATAAAGTGGAATAATTGGGTTCGATTTTGATGTTACACTGCGTATGTCCGTTGTCGGTGATCAGTCTTGAGATTTCAGTGGCGATGTCGGTGATGTTGGAACCTCTTGGAGAGATCGAGACCGTTTTGTCACTGAGCGGGGGCCCAGTACGAAAACTAATTGATGTTCGCGGTGACGTTAAAAAAGCTATTCCAGATTCAGCAGAGATCAACTCGATCTCGTACGACGAATGCTGGTGTAATTCCAAGGGGAGGATAATACTGCCTCGTGGAAGTAGACGAACGCGAATCAAATAGCAACGTAGTATCCTCGAGAGCCATGTCTATATCAAGTCCTCGTACAAATTACGACACTGATCTAAGGTCACCGGCTTGCTGTCCAGAAGACGATTGAGAATCTCCACTATCTCATTATCAAAGTCCACACCAACATTTTCTGCTTGTTTGGAAGCGATCAGCAGCTCGAGTCGAGAGACGATCACGGCTGGGTTGTGATAGTAGCGGAGTCTTTCTCCAGTCTTATGCTCTGATGTAGACTCCTTTTTCCTTCTGGACTCCTCGTGACGTGCTACCTCCACATAAGGATGGTTGATTCTTATGCTCTCTTCTCTCATTTTCTTCCTTAAAAATTATCTAGCTTCCCTAAGTGATTCCGGGATGGACGCCTTTGCAGGCAGACTCGCTGATGCCCCTTTCTCCGGATCCAATGATGCCTGCTCTATCAGTCGAGCAGACTTAAATCCGATTGCTTGATCTGCCGACGCTTGTTTTTCTGGCTGCGCGATCGGAAAGTGTAGTTTTTGCATGGGAAACATGAGCGTACCTCCCTGATCATGAGTTCTCCTCTCAGTTGAGTACCGTACTCTTTTGACTTTTCAAGTAACTTGATCATGTATTTTTTTTCTCTTTCGACCTTGACGTTTCTAATCCAGAGTCCGTTCATTCGGTTGACATGATTGATCAGGTCATGTGCTGCCAACGTTTTAAGGTAATTTCCTCCGCAGACGATCCCATTATCACATGATCTTTGATTGTTCTGGAAGAGTTTATATCACGAAGTGTTTCAGCCGCCCTTTGTTCAACGTGGAAGGCTTTTAATAACCGATGCTAAACGCCAGCTCATTTATAGCGGTAGCGACTTTAGCCTGCTCACGTTTCTTAGTGATTTCCTCTTTCAAAAACTCTTTCTGAAACTTTTCTTTTTCCAGCTTAATCCTTTCTTCCTCTTTTCCAGCGATTTGAGGATGGCTTCGGTTTTTTTCTTCTCTTTTTCCATCTTTTGGAGTGACGCTGCTGTTTCTTTTTCTTATTGTTTCATTTTTTAGTTCGGCCTTCCTGGCTTCTCCTTTTTGCTTGGCTTCGGCTCGTCTCAACATCTCAGCGATGTCACTTTTGGGGGCCATCAGAGTTTTCTGCTGCATTATTTCCTCCAGGAATCGTTGTTGATGTTGCTGAGTCGATTCCAGAGTGTCAGCTGATCTTGCTTGACATCATACGTCGTTTTGGCTTCTTCGAGTTTTATCATAAGGGGCTTGAACAGTTTTCCAGCCACATCGCGCTGAAAGGACTGCCGTCCTATCTTACCCTCGAAGACGTTGCTCGCTGCTCGATAAATTTTTAAGAACGTCCTCTCGCTGATGACGCGTGGTAACCTTTTCAAACGGCATGGTTATACTAATCATGCAGGTAAAAATTCGTCAAATTCATGTCAATAACAGTCTTTGAATTGTTTGGCGGTGATACTACTGCAATGATCTCTCGCGATCGCATCGATGGCTCTGTTGTCCAGTCCTGAAAAGAGGAAAAAGCATCCCGTGTTTTGTCAGATATATTTAGGTCCAAATCCAGTTCTTCTACTGGTTGGATCTCTTCTGGAACTGCTATGGTAAAAACATTATCTACGGCAATAGAATCTCCGAACTCGTGCGGCTGTTGTACTTGTCCTGATGAGGGTTAAGCGTATAAATATTACGCGATCGTACTTTAGCATGTTATTGAGGAGTATGTACATGAATAGATTCGTTTTGCCACGACTGGTCGGACCCACGTTCATGTAATGACAGCCGGGCATCAAAAATTGATGCGGATTCTCTTTCGTTTTCTCCTTTGTGTCGAAGTTAATGACGTTCATTTTTTATGTAACCATGTCTTACACATCCTTTGTTACTCTGGTGGGATCAGGAAGCAGTTCTTCGGCAAGTCAGGAGAAGCTGGATAAAAGTGGTAACCGTGCTGAAGATTCCATGACTGATAATTTTAACATGAGTGGTCACAGCCTCACCAATCTCGACGAGGTGAGTTATCCACCACCGGATACTAATGTTGCACGATTGTCTCACGTGAACAGACTTGCTCAGACTAAACTGTCGCTGACCTTTGAAACTCTCACAGGGAACTTAATCATGTGTGGAAGGATTTTATGTGGACTCTCAGCACCTAGAGGACAAGCGCTGGTATCATCACAGACTACATCTTCCGCTAATCTCGAATTGGCTCTGCCGAACAAATACGATAAAACGAGTGGAGTCATTACTGGAAATATCTCGTTGACGGGTCAGGTGACCTACGATCTTTCCATGACGTCTCCAGAGACAGGAACTACGCGAGTCGGAGTCAGTACTGGACTCAACACGAGATCGACGATGATCTATCATTCTGCCACGCTGGTTCGTTCCGTACACGCCGAAAGAGATGCTAATGAAATCAACGTGCACACCGTAGAAGGTTTTCGCGTTAGAAATATGACTGATGAACCATAGCTGATCGTTGGTGACGCCATCATCAACCTATACAGGAACACGTCGATAGAGAACCACACACTAAATGGACTTCCCAGGACGTGACCCATAATCGACAACACCCAAGCGACCTCGCACACGCAGTTAAGATCGCTTGGTGACACAAACCTTTTACTGACGGGCAGAATCCTTGCAGACAACCCCGTCATGGGAGGATTTAAAGTGACTGGTTTACCTATGACGGCAACACCTTCCCAGGACAGCACTGTCAGTTACAAGCAAGTGGCAGATTATGCGCTGGCATGTACGGGAGGTTCTATGACGGAAGATCTTACCATGGACTACAACAAAATTTTATGCAATCGACGCCCATCAACAGCATCGATGTCGTCAATAAACTCTACGTGGACAAGCGACGGGTCAAAAATAACAATGGTCACATTCCAGTGTTACCCCCAGCAACGGGAAATCGTTGTGGATTGTCTGTCTCAACGTCGTCGAAATAAGATGCCTTCTACGCGGCTTATCTCCTGTTTTATCAGCACTTAGTCGCGAGTAATACTGCTGACGAGTGGGTGACCGCCTAAGTGACTTCCAAGTTTTGGATGCAGGTGACTCCAGTCTCAATCTGGAAATTTCAAGTGCGTGGACGCGTGACAGGAACACAGCCCGTTCTCACCTGGTGAGTCGATGGCATCAAATCAGATGCAAGCGCCGATGTGCTGTATGGCGGAAACACAGCTATTGGAACGACTATGCTAAAATTTATGCAAAGATCACCGATACCAAATATATGACTTTTAAATTTGTGAGACTCACCATAGAACCTACCAATCCAGGCCTGAGTTATTTTCAGCGTTTTACTCTCGATGATCTTGTATAGATCATGGCAGAACTCGTCTGAGTCGTTACGGAGTTGTACAAGTTATTGTTCGACGATACTTACAGGCAGGATGCGTCGTATGCCACTCACGGTCAGCACGTGCTCAAGCAGACCATAGGAGTGTACGCGGAGATCAAAGAAGTGAGAATAGCGGGTAAATCATCCCTGGAGACTCGTGAGCGGTGGAAAGGTCATAATGCCAAACAGTCGCATCTATCCGTGGGGCACATGAGGCAGGAGCAGCGCAGAGAAGCCGTCGATCAGTAGTTTGCTGTGCTCAAGTTTTGTAACGACAGAGAGTCGACGAGACTGATCAAAGCTATCAAAGGCATCGTGCACGATATCATTAACGACTTACATCCAGACCTCATGGACGCGATCGTGAGAACCGTCGTTTCGTCGAAGGGAAAACGACGAGGCACACCTTAAAGATCACGAATGCATGGACAATTTTGTGTCACGAAAACGCTCGCGGTAACCGAAAACTGCGTCAGGTCATCGACCAACGAAAATTTTTTCAGCAGTTCGGCTTTGAGTACGATGACGTGGATACGATCATGGCAGTGATGTCTCTCAACAAACGATCACCTGGCGGTGCTTCTGACGATGAGACTAAACCCTCTGAGGTTGATCCGCAGCACTATGTAGAGGCTCTGATTTACATGCACATGTACCATCACCGTGGAAAGATCAATGTGGACCTTCTCCTGGCGGCGTATCGTTATCTCGAAACCCTACCTAAAATCGAGCTGATACTTACCAAAATCATGTGTATACCTAAAGTTATTTCACCACCTATCCTTCAGCAGAAGATGACCTCAAAACCAGGATGGTCAGCAGACAACTCGACGTGTCAAAATATGTACAAATGACATGGCCTAGCTCTGAGGCGTTTTTCAAAGCGCTGATGATAGATTATGAAAAGGTCTACCTCAACGCGGACAATATCGCTCTTGCATTTTACTACCTTTTAGGTATCACCGTCAACTCGATCCCGTAGTGCATGCGCTTAGCACACTTGCCTCTTACCTCTGTCTGGAAACGATCGATCTTAAGGCTTCCCAGGAGATAGTGGAAGATCTCGTAAATATTAGTCAAATCACTAAAATAAATACCGATATAGATTTAAGTGCTGTAGGTGCGGTATCGTCAGAGATACTAGAGGATGTGCGTGCAAAACGAGTTAGCGTCAAAAAGTACATCACCTTCTTACAGGAGCACCTGACTGACCTCGAGTTGACATTGAAGCGATTAACTTGAGCATGTAGTTGATCTTTGACTTTAACCACATCAACGAGAATTTGCCTGCGGAGCAACGTCGGGAGCTAGAATCCTATTATCGCTATGATCATCGAAAGGTCTACGTGTACAAACATGCGTACCGACGATACAAAAGGATACTCAGAGTCATTTCGATGATTCCGCTTGTCTTGATAGCCACTGAGGTCATCTCCACGGGAGCGATGCCTAACCTGATGATACTGATTTATCCAGAGCCGAAATGGATACAAACGATGATGCAACGCATTGAACCACGGATGGAGACCAAAACGAATTAGCACCAAGCAGACCATGCTATCCTATCAAAAGATGCTCATTAAGATCCGATCGTATCTGCGTGGAGCTCCCTTTGATATGTCGTTGATGATCGGTGAAATGAGAACCACCGACGACGTGGACATGGATCAGTGTGGCTCGCTGAGCCGATTCGAGAACGTCTACAATCAAAAATATATAAAGAATGCCGACGATGAGGAGGTATTCGTTACCGATGTGACCCTGCACCATTCTGAGGGTCTCCGCAAAGCCGTCGCGCGCGATGGTGCTTCGAAATCACGTTTCTGTGACGCTAGACGCTAGAACTGACACTGACTAAAGTCCAGGGAGCAACGCTTATGCAGGTGTTCGCGTCTTCGATAAAGAACTCCTCCAGCGCATTCTACAACCTACCGTAAAGACAGAACTACGCACACACACACAGAGCCATCAGACTTGGAGTAGCTCACATTGTTCATCTTGTAAAGGAACACAAGAGCATCGACGTGTGGATCAGAGCCAAATCACTCATCGTGTATCGCAGTGACGATTTCAGTCACATCGGTGACATCACCTGGTCGTTTATCAAACGTCGCATTGAAGATTATCAAAAATCAGGGCGGCATGGGTCTTCCCCGGGGTCAATTCTGTTTCGTTTCAAACTTCCAAATTCACACCGTTGCGCGGAAGTAAGTACGTACCTCTTCCCAAATCCATCGTAGCCACCAGATAGTACCTTAATGTCAAAAACAACACTGACTACTGTCTCGTGTGGGTCATCCTATCCGCGTTATATCCCGCAGAGGACAATGCTGATCGTGTCTCCAAGTACAAGTCGTATGTTAATACACTCCAATCCACCGTAATCACCTTTCCTGCAGCCGTCAACGACGTCCCTCAACTAGAAGTGCTCAACGATGGACTCTCCATCAATGTGTTGGACTCGATGAAAAGAAAGCGGGTGATAAGCAGTTCATCGTCTATCCGATGTTGATCTCCAAAGCAGTCTCACGGCGCAGCATCAATTTACTGTATTACGATCACCATTTCGTGTACATCAAAGACTTTAGCCAGTTATGTCGCTCTCAGTACACACAGCATAAGATTCACGGCTATTTCTGCTATCGCTGCTTGCAATTATTTCCTCAGTCACAACGACTGTACGATCACATCTCGTCTGGATACTGTCAAGAACTACAAACCGTTCAGATGCCAAGCAAGGAAACACTACAGTTCGAAAACCACTACAGAAAATACGCGCACACGTTTTACATCGTCTTTGATTCTGAAGTGATCCTTGAAAAAGTACAAGGACCTTCTCCTGATCCAATCCATTCTTGTACTCAAGTAGAGCACAAGCACGTCCCGTGCGCTATCGGCTATAAAACCTGCCGCTCTGCTGACGAGCGTTTGTCTTTGTCGTATCGACAGCAACGAGGCGAGGATTGCGTCATCTGGTTCTTTGAGCAACTCACCACTGATAGGAAAAGCATCATCGACCTCCGAAAAAATCCAACTCCTATTACCCTACTCACATCGTCACAACTGCGACAGCACACATTGTAGACACAATATCACATCTCAGAAGAGTACTTTAAACCCCATGATAAAAAAAAGTCAGAGGTCATTGTCATGTCAACGGTCACTATCGAGGAGCTGCTCATGCTGATTGCAATCTACTCTTCAAAGATCCAAACTTCATTCCAGTGATCGCTCATAATCTGCGAGGATACGATGGACACTTGATCATCGCAGCACTCAGTCATCCACGCGTTAGGACGCTTCTCGTTGAGGTGGCTTCCTTTCCTAACAAATGCATCCCTAACAATTTCAAAAAGTACATGTCATTTTCGATTGGTCCTTTTCGATTTATCGATTCGTGCCAGTTTATGGAGTCTTCGCTAGAAGAACTCACTGAAACCTGTTCTAAGTTCACACACTTGGAAAAAGAATTCACGGTGGAATCGCAGCCATCATCCAATCACACGCTATTGCCAACAACATAGACATGAAACACTACGATCCAACTAAACCATCCATGCACAACCCCTTCCTGTGGGCGATTTTCACTGGATGACGGGAGAACAATTTGTCAGTGAAAGACAAGCTGGATACGATGATGATCATAATTATTTCGTCGAAGTCGATTTCCTTTATCTCTCACAACTCCATGACGTTCATAACAATAATCCCTTCTGCGCTGAACCACTCATCTTCACCAACTCGATGCTTTCTCCACAACAACTCGAGCAAAACACCAATTCGGACTCGGTGATACCAAAGTATAAAAAAACTAGCACCCAATCTAGACCACAAAACACGCTACACTATGCATCATCGACAACTCAAGCAAGCTCTACAGCATGGACTCTTTCTTGACAAAGTTCATCATGCTCTCAAGTTTAAACAATCTCAATGGATGAAATCCTACGTCTGCTTCAACACCCAACAACGAGCCAAGGTCACTATGGACTTCGGTAAAAAAAAAGTTTCTAACTCATGAACATCAGCGTCTTCGGAAAGACCATGAAAAACATTAGACGCAGAAAGAAAATAGAAATCGTCAATCAACGAAGGCGAGATAAGCTCGTGGCCAACGATGCCTTCGTTAGAATGAAAATCTTTGACGAAGAGCTTGTCGCGATCGAATCCAGAAAAACACATCTCATTCTAGATAAACCCATCTAGGCCGGTCCAGCCGTTCTCGACCTCTCCAAAACGCACATGCTCTAGTTTCACTACGATTTCATCAAACACCAATACGGAGATAAAGCCAGGCTGTTCATGACCGATACAGATTAACTCATCTATGAAATTTACACGGACGACGTTTACGCGGTTCTATATCAACATCGAGACCTCTTTGATCTTAGCGATCATCCTGAAACAAGCCCATTTAAATGTAAAGATAATTAAAAAAAACTTGGAAAGTTCAAAGATCAAACTTATGGGATACGTACCACAGAATTCATAGGACTTAGGTCCAAAATGTATTGTCTCACGGTCGGTGATGATACCATCAAGGAAAAAGCGAAAGGAGTCAAAAACCTGTCATCGGTCGCATTGCCACCATCGATCATTACAGTCATTACAGGAGCATCTGCGATACTACTCCATGAGAATTTTCCGATCACAGCATCATCTCTCCACCATGCTCATCAACAAAATAGGACTGCTCCTTCGACGATAAACGTTACTCCACCCATGGTATTTACACACTCACACATGGACATTATTGCACATACGAACGTGAGCAAAAAGTGAGCCAGAACACCCATTTTCTGCGCTGGAGCCATAAGAACAAAAGTGAGCCAGAAACGTCATAACCCAGTAGTAGATAGAAATGGGGGCTATCTCGGTTACTCTTTTATCACGCAGTTATGAAATGTAAGCCAGAACCCCCATTTCCAACTACTACTTCTGTCAAATAATCTTGCCATTGATGATCAGTTCCTGCTATCTTGATTGAATTTTTTGTAAATTGGCATCAAAATGGTCTGTGTAACAAGTACGTCGAGTGTTTTTGTTATCACTGTCGTACGTCGTGTAGTAATATACGTAAAATGGTCTGTGTAACAAGTACGTCGAGTGCTTTTGTTTTCACTGTCGTACGTCGTGCAGTAGTATACGTTCGAGTATGTTTTGGCTGCAAGATAAAATATTTGAATTCCTCCGGAATCAGACACATCAGCAGGAAAGTAGTTAATGATGGTTAAAATGTGTGTATGTTGTGGTTCAATAAGTCACCCAGTGTTCGATACCCTAGGGGCTTAACCGTAATTTGGGTGGCGATTCTTCACATGTCCGACAAACAATTGGTATAGGTAATGAAATTTGCACAAAGACCATGGGTTAGTTTTCACTTCTGTCTTCCTTCCTTTCAATTTTCTTCTATAGGAGAGAGGGTCGAAATCATGTGATTGACCCAGGCTTTCATTTGTTCTCGATTCGGTGTGGGGGATGTGACAACAGGGCTGAAAGATTTGGGGGAAAAGTGTTTGAGAAGAGGGGTTTAAAACTCTTATTTTGCTCTTTCATTCCCGTGTCTGTATTACCATATTTGGATCGTTGCTTTTGCTTCTCTTCGGTCTAAATCTTACTGGTGAAACAGTTGAAGGCATTGCAATAACTGTCAAAACCATTGCAATCTTTCCGTTTTTGACAAACCTGTTACATCCATTAACGGGTGGGACTCTTGTCGCAAGTGTGATATATCTGTGAGATGAGGATTAGGAGGTGAGACATCTGTTGTTCGTACCAACGGTGGAATTCTAGCCACAGTTTGTAATGAACAAGAGTTAATTTTCATCCTTCTATAAGATTGTGATGTAATGTGTAATGTCCTTCCAGTAAGTTCTCTGCTTTGATGTGCAACCTCAATACTCCTCCTGCAAGAGGTCCAGCGATCGACCTTAACTTCTTTCCTCAATATTCAGCATAATTTCCCTTCTATCTCACCCTCTTTTCCAAATTTAGTTGTGCACAGTATGCCATTAGTCGCAAGCAAAATACACAAGTGCGTTGACATTTAACATCTAACCTATCAGAGTGGGAAGAAAGGATTTGGGGTGTGAACTCACTGCTACTCTCATATTGTTTTCGTCTTTATCTTCGATTTGGGGTTATGGGGTTTGGGATTTTTAGCATCGGGTACGGTATTAAGATCGCCTGGTAGAAATAGATGAATAAGGACTCCTCTGAATAAAGGCACTTCCACCTGAATTCATGATGTTGTGTTTGCTTGTTTCATTATCAATTATTGGATCGGGCAAATAATTCAAAGCTACTATAAACTTCTTTTTTAAAAACAAAAGTGTGTTTGATGAGGAATGTGAATAAGTCCTTGTAGTAACTGACGAGCTGTTGAGGTAAACCATCGCAACACTACTTTGAGACTGGCACCTAACAAATGTAAACGCACTTGTGTTAAGTATATGTAATTTAATTACTTGTGTGTTAGTTCTAAATTTCTTTTTTATTTTATTTTTATCTCATTACATGTTATTTTAATGATAACTTTATTCACTGGATTTGATATTTTTCCAGAAAATTCAGTTCAGTTTTTTCAAACCTGATAAATACGCAGTTCGTAGAAGCATTGTATCTTTTGGTGACTTAGATTTCGGAGCCAGTTTCAGCTCTGTTGTAAACAACTTTTTAAATTTTTTTATTATTGAATCTTATAATAAGATTCGTTCAGTACAATCGAATCCGTACATGGCCTACGTGATAACTGACATATGATGTTACTACGTTTCTCGAAAAGAAGTGATCACGTGATCCTATCATGTGGTCCGTTCTGCGTTGTAGTTAGAGTTAAAATGACGTTTCATGGTGTTTTTTTAGTCAGTCGTAATTCATACCTTCTGGCTCAAAGGTATTATTTATGTTGTTGCCAGTTTGAATTGAGTTTTTATTAAAAATAATTTGTTTTCCCTGGAGACTTTATCAAGTGCTCATCAGAATTCTTGGATAAAGACATTTACTGAAAATTATTCGGAATTCTAAAGCCCGAATATTATTCTTCATGATTCAACAAGGAATTGTTGACATGACAACACAAAACAGGTTATAGAGAACGTCATCGCCTTCCATCTTGGAACATCATCGGGATTCGAACTTTGATTCTCTTGGAGCTTTTTAGTGATAGGACTTATATTTTTAATTATTGGATTAATTTTTGTCCTTTTTCATATTTTTACCTTGTTTTCTAGGTAAATAAATTATTTTGTTAAATTTACAAAGCTTGTTGGCTTCCCTCTTTTCTTTGTTACTTTTGTACGAGCCTAGACACGTAACACTTGTGCATTTGCTCTCGCGACTGATGACTAACAGTGCACAACTCAATCTGGCAAGAGGGTGAGATTGAAGGGAAGTCATGATGAATATTGAGGAAACAAGTTAATAGTGTTTTAAAGTTCTTTGAAAGAGAGCAACTTATATGTTGATATAAACTACTGGCATTGATTCTGAAACCAATCCGTAATTGCAAAGCCATGACTTGGACTTAAGATTGTTCTCAGAATTTAAAACAACATGTAATGAGAATTGAAATTGATGGTGCTATGCATTTTCCTCTGTTGAAAATAAAACTGAGTAATGTAGATAACACTAGCGTTACGATGGTGTTTTTTTCGTGCAAACCAACGTTTTATATCTGCTTCGTCTTTTTCTAACATGCTATCGAAGTTGACCAGATGTGTTTGACTTGAGTCAGACAGTATAGCCTCCCTTTCATGAAGAATTCCTTCTAAACAGGAACTCGTTTCTCCTTCACCTTCTTTTATTTACATGTAGGTCGATTGCTACTCATTTTAACAGAACGCTATACGTTTTTGAGGACGATTGAACAAAAGTGATTTGAGTCACATTTGACAAATTCGATTTTGCCTGTACCTCTTGATTTTACTCACAAACATGCTCAAGGTATGGCAAAGATACATTCCATATATAACTTTGAGAATGGAGGATGCGATTATAACAGTTTTGAAAATTCTGAAAAGATCACCAAAAACACATATTTCATGCAGAATAACAGTCATGTTTAAATTTTCGTTTCATGTAATAACACAGAATGTCCACATTTTCTATCACAGGAAAATGCCCACACAAATAATATTTTGTATCTTTCTTGTGGGAGTCAATCACACACGTCGAGTTTTGCGTCGGTCATAGTTATTCCAGATAATCAATCTTCTTATGCTAGAGAAGCGTGACGGTTTATGAATAGAAATATGATGTTTAGTTTGCCTGTCATTTTAATCTGTCCTTAGCGTTCTCACAGATGGAATTGTAGACTCGTGATACTTTCTTCTACACTAGCTATTCACATTAAAAATGGCTTTTGATGAAATGGTTTGAAAAATGGAGTCCGCTGATAAACCATATCGATGAACATGAGTAATTACCTCGCACACAACACGTCGTAAAGGATTCATGTCTTGAGATAGCACTTCCTTAATAAGTATTTTGCAATTATGTAAGTCTTGAATCTTTTCATGGACTTCCTCCAACGGAATTTGGTCGATGACTATAAAACTATATGTTGAAAATCGGGGCATCCAAGGTGTGGGTAGTAGATCAGTATCGGATGATTGAACATTTTCAAAGTAATCAGCCTTCTTATGACATTCAGATGCCAATGGTTAAAACGTCTATGTCGTTGCAATTGTTCAGTACGTTTCACTGGAGTCTGTACAAAGTCTCTGGAGAAGCATTCTCGCAGCTTTTAAGGTAAACTTCGATTCCTCCCCTCTTGTAAAGTATACATGAGAATAATAATCTGGATCCATAAAAGAAAAATTAATGAAAGAGATCATCAAACATATTCAAGGAAACGTGAATCTGTATACTCCCATTCATGAAATTTGCTTTGGCATCCTTCAACCAAGCAAACAAATGCTGCTGTCGCTAAAAGTTTTGAGAGTGGGTCCGTCCATATGTTTGGGCCATTTCACTCTGAGCATGTTGAATCGACTGGCAAAAGCAAGATAGCTATGCAAAACCAAAGAAACGTATATCCATTTTTGATTCATGATCTCGATAAGCTTGGGCTATCCAGAACGACTTGTGATTGCATGGATGGCATCCATATATTTCCAAGTGGACGGTATCCATTAGAAAGTGAACTGAGGCCGTGCTGTATCAGTCTGGATGCATGACGGAGTATCATTTTTGTCAGGAGCCAGCATCACATTTGTCTTCATTCATTGGGTAGGGTACCTCATTAAGTTTGGAAAACATGTTTGTGTGTGGAAGTCACAATTCACGATGATCTCTCTTTCTGCGAACTATGTCTTTTTAATACTGATGGACTGTACCTGTAAAGTATAGCATTGTGATCGGGAAGTTGCACTCGTACTCGAATACGTCCTGATGCCCTTTCTCCACGGGTCGACTGACAATTTGATGATCGGACAAATGTACAATTATGTAAAGGGTCGGCAGTTTTGACATGAACGTCTTCATATTGACGTGAATTTAAGGGTTCTTTCATTGCGTCAAAGATTTCCACTTCATTTGAAAGATAGTTTTATGTTAGTGGTTTCACAATGCATTTGGCATGAAGTTTGTCCTTTCTTATCTCAGTATAGATAGCTGTGATTTTTCAGCGCAAAGCTAAAGCTAAAAACAGTCTCTTTGGGATGTCTGTCGGTCCACACTCATAAATGATTGTCTTCAGTATGAGGGTGGCAGCCTCCAGATTTATATACATGCAACTATCCCTGTCGAAGTGAAGGACGTGATTTCCTAAAAGTTCACAAGATCGAATAAAGTTTGATCTGACATTGGCCACCACATAAGCAGCAATGATGGCATTGCTAAAGTCTTCGGGTTCAACAACACCATAACCTATTTGTAATTCGCTAAGATTAAATCTTCATACATGATTTCGATAGTCTTGATGGGTTTCTTTTATTGTCGATGAACTGAAGATATTGATTTGGATCATTCAAGTATTCGGTCTTAGGGATCATCAGACGCTGAGCAAGTTTTCTCCAGAACAATTCTGCATGACTTTAGCAAACGCTCGTATTCCTTTATAATGTTCCGCGTAATCGAAGTCGGCGCCTTCTAGGGATCTGTGCCATTGCTTGAATTGGTCTTTTTCGGCTAGAGTGGGACACCAGGATCGATAGCCACTGGCTTCTTCCTTCAATTCTAGAAACTCCTTTACGTAGCCTGTTAAAGACCCAGAACTCGAGTCGTCGTCCTGCTGATATTGTTAAGTGATAAGAAAGTGTCATATTTCGTAGACGTTTATCATCTGGTATCCACTACTGAAAGCGTGAAACACACCCGTTCCTGTCAAGGCATGGTCTTTGGTCATCGTGGCGACAAGGTTGGAGTTGGGTACACGTTTCAGCTAAAACACGATATACGGAACATCACTTTTCTGTGGTGTGGCAATGATGTGGCAACATGGACTGAAATAAATTAATTGGTGGAAGAACTTTACAATTGATCAAATATTTGTATTTGCTTTGGTTGTGTTCCGTTAAACGTGTCAGGGTGACTAATAGGAAATTGATTATATTTACAAACCTGAGGTTACAATGAATACACAACTGTTTTTTGTTCCCCTTGAGATCCGTCTGCCTCGTACAACAATCATGTATCAATGGTTAGTCCTCCAAACAAACTGCCATGCGGTTTTCAATGACTCGATGTCCGCCACATCAGTATCTTCGACGATACGTAGAAATTACGGACCTGTTTTCAAAGTCGATCTTATTCATATTCCCATATTTCTACCATGCGATATTCTAGACATTTGAAACTTTGGCGAGTTTTGTCGTACAAATCTTCTTTGTTGAAACTTGTCAAAGGATTTTTCATTTCTCGGTGAGGATGACGCTCTGAACATCCACAAAATATATATCCTTGAAATTTGTACACGATCTTCGGGTTTTCTAAATCCCAACCATATATTGAATTTGACCCGGTCTTCTTCTCTCCACCTTTTCTAATATGTTGTATCCACTTGTCTCCTCGTTCTCGAGAAATAACTGTCGTAACTTTCCAAAACAACGTCGAGAAATGTCAACATTCCAGTATATCTTCTTGAAAATAAAAAGGGTCTGAAGACTGGGCTTATTTGGGTCTGAAGACTGGGCTTATTTGGGTCTGAAGACTGGCCTTATTTGCATACGTCGGGGTCATAATAGTGGGCGTCCGACAAATGAGGAAGCAACACGTGTTGATTCTTTTCGGTATTGTAAAAGTGTAGAAAATAGCCTATAACAATTGTCGTAATCCCAGACGTTTTATGCCTTCTGCTCAAAGTCATAGAAAAAATAACTCATGGAATCTTAAAGCCGTAAGTTTCCCACATTCATGTAGATGGTTTGGGGTCCATTCATGGTGACTTACGGTATGGATTGGTATGATTGAGTATTGGGACAAATGTTCATAGAAACTCGATAAATTGTGAGCAATGACTAGCATAATTGATACCAAATGCTGTAAGGATTGACCTAATCTCCATTGGGTCTAAAATCGACTGAAAGAGATTAGAAACAGTATGTGAGCCATGAAACATCTCCTGCTCTTCTCCATTGTTTGGCTCTTTCTGATTGTCCCGTACTCTTCCATAATCGTTTCCATTATCTTGCATGAGTTTTCTCCACATAAGCTGGAGCAACCATGATCATACAAGCTAAACGTCGTCTGATTTTGATCGTTCTCAATCTTGACGACGCTTCGTTTAGTAGACGTTAGTTGATCGACTAATAACACTGTATTGTTCGCTGCCTGAAGGAAGTGAAACGTGAAGGGTGGCTTTTCAAAACGGTCATGATAAACACATAACTGAATCATTACACATGTTTAATTTTGTCCAAGCTTGTTGATCAGGTTAATCCCACCAGAATGGTAAATTCTATCCAGACAGGATGTTTCAACTGTCGCGAGTCATCGAAAGTTGCCAATGACCTTGATCTTCAGCTTGGCGCTGTCGTTTCAACTCTTTTATGCAAATCTGTATTGTGTGTTTAATTTTTATCCATGATTGTAGCATGTAATGATCATTCATAAATAATATATTGCAAAGATACTTTTTTGTCCACGATCGTAGATTTTATTTTGGGATAGTAATTCTACATATTGGTTGTTTACAGCTTTGATGATGAGTCTGTGCACAGTTTGGGGTAGCTTTCCATTGGTATGATTGAGTAATGCGACATATATCACATAGGGATGTATTGCGAAATAAGTAACGTAGGGATGAATTGCTACATAGTCGTAGAGATGTATATAAGGTGAAAAGTGAATATTTATTCCTGTTACATTAGTAGTAATTGAAGACAAGGTTTCTAGCTCAGAGTCCCCCTTCCCCCCCTCCAAAACCCTTCTATGTTGACATTTTCTTCAACTCAAAATGATGACTTTACATGATAATTCTTTTTCTGACAAAACGATAGAAACAACTCATTTACTATTACAGCTAACTCTCATTGCCACCACCCCACCCCCCTCGCCCGTGCTTTTCTCTGTTAACCCCAAACTATATAAGGCTGTATTATATATAAACTGACCAATATTTAGAAGTATAAAAGTAGCTTACACAATAGGCGTGGCTTATTCATTGATGTATTTTTCTTTTTTTATCTTAATTATTATTTCTGAAAATATCTGAAAGAAGCAAGAAACTTGACAAAATCTTAAAAACAAAAATAACGTTTCTTAAAAAAATTACTGTAGTGTGGACCTAAAATAAATCTCACACACATTTAGAAATTGTTTTGCTGAATAAAATACAGTGTGTACTAAATAGACTGTAGTATCGATCTAAAATAAATCTACCGGATGTTGTTGTGAACAGCTGTTGCAGTGTACATTGTATAGAAGGAATTTGCACGGCTATATAACCTACTGAAATTAAACGCAAGATAATGTACATCAAATTCATCAGTTAAAAGGCGTAAAATATTTTGTTTTCTGTTAAAATTATGCTGATTTATGAAACACACACGCACGCACACACACGCACACACACGCACACACACACAAATCGCGACTGTCACGTTATGTTATGCAATTTGACTACTTAATTACTATACGAGTTATCTCCTTTTACAATACAATGAAGACAGACAGAGTTATCTCCTTTTAAAGAATTTCATCCCCTATCCTTAAAACATCAACAGCAGCTATCAGAAATAATTCATTATCGTATTTATACAAATAACATTTTATTTTTCTGCATACATTCCGATGACATTCAAATAACTCTTTCATTACTATCCTGTTGATAAAATACAACCTTTTGCAAAAACCTTCGACCGGTTTAGGTCAATATTTATTTTCGTGTATTTTTCTTGACTGATCGGATCATGAAGATTATCGTATTTCAGCATAAGCTCATCTCTCAACTTTTCAAGATAATCAAAATATTTGTTGTTGTCTGATTTAATAAGCGAGAGTTTCATTCTATCAAATTTACTAAAACAAATACCTGATATTTCATCATTAAATTCAAATGATAATTGCTGGCCATTGACCATTATTTTTTTTAATTTTACTACTAACTAAATCGGCTAACGTTAAATTTTCGAACATTATTTCTAAAGTTTAGACAAAATTAATTAAAGATGATATTGAATACATCACCTCTGGTACTGGCATAGTGTCCAAATGCAAACGTATTAATTCCGTCCTCGCAATATTTCTTATCATCAAAATTACTTAGTCCATGTTTTATAATTGTATCTCTTTCAAGTTTGTGATGATTTGTTCTGATAACATTTGTTTTAATAAAATTAGTGCCGGTGTTTAGCGCTGCTTTAAAATCATCAAATTTCATACACTTTTTACGTATCTGCGAGGAATACCTTTTGCTTTTTTTCAGTTTATTGTCATCTAAAATTACGGAGTACATTTTACTTCTCAGTCCAACAAATTCCCTAACTGGCGCAAACATAAATTCATCTTTCATCTTGCTGATGACTTTTTATTTGCGTCATCATGAAATCCACTACTTGCAGGATAATCTGATAAATCAAACAAATTTTTATTGTTATAAATATCTTGATAAACATCCTCACATTTTATGTTATAAACAAGTGAATCCGTATCAGTAAATAGCAACTCCGAACATGGCCACTGCTTTTTGGTAAAATTATAGTGAAAATCGTACATTAGCCATTTTGATATATCAAGTACAGCTGCACCAACATAAATCTGTTTATTCAGTTTCAAATTTGTCTTTCGTCGCCGTATTGCAACAAGATTTTTATTAAATATTTTCATACTGACAAAACCGTCATCGTTGATTAATTTATTTCTGCGATTTATATCATTTACAATTACAATACTGACTCACTTTCTAATATTTTCCATAGTCTTACCAAACATGAAATTGTTCATTAACTTGAAAAAGTTTTTCTCAAAGTCGGTCTTAGCAATAGCATGACGTTTGGTATTTAAATCAATAAAATCTGACATCCAACGAGATTGATTAAATTTTAACACGCGATGAACTTTTCTCAGCATTAGTCCATCATCTACTGCTTGTTTTAAATTTTTGTAATGTGGGATGTAATTTCTTTTATTTAACAAATTTGGAACTAGCTTATTAACGATCGAATTTTTTGTTGTTGTCATTGTCTGTTGTTCAGGCAATAATAAACTATAATCGATCATCATTGACTCTGCACAAAAAGGATAGTCGTTGTGTAGATCATGTAACGAACTAAGATAATCAAGATCAACTTCAACAAAATAACTGACATTTTTTGGGAGATTTTTCTCAGTTTCTTTAAGAAATTGATCTGGAGTTATCCAATGAAATCCACTGCACGGCATATGCTCTGACATAGCATACCATACAAATTATTGTGATCTAGATAAATAATATAATTTGATGGAAGATAGATTTTTATCATAATTTTTCATATCTATTTATTATTAGCTACCGCATACTTTTTTGTTATAACGCTATGCCGCCTCTGATACCTTTTTCAATAAAATGAAACATATCAACATCTGTCAAGAGATCCAATTCTATCTTGCTTGTTTTTAGCAGAGCATCCCATGACAATCCTGGCGCAGAATAATACCAACACGGATCTAATCCATAATTTTCATAACTAACTTTACGAAAACTCTCGAAAACATCTGCTAGTAATAATACATCTGTTTTCAAATATAAATCATGATAATCACCAAGTGTCTTACGACCAAATTTATTCCTAATATCTTGTGCGTATTTGTAATCGTCATCTGTAATATTTTCGTTTTTTAGCTGCGAGTAAAATTTATCTTTGTCAGGAAGAGAAGTTTCATCAAATCTACTCCAATCGTCGAGGTACTCATACGGAAAGACACCTTTTTTTATCAGAACGACGTAGTCTCCACGAAAGCAAGTTTTTAAATTATTGAAACTGCTACAACCTTTTACAAGCTCGTCTAATGGTGATGCCATAAATTGCAGACTGTCGATAAAACGTAATTTGCCAAGCGTAACTGACATATACTTTTCAAAATTGATTGGAATACATTTTATTACATTATTTAATTTTAGCTTAGATTTAATTTCCTCATCGCCAAATGTTTCGACAATAATATGACTATCATAACCACGAAAAATTATGTAAAACGACAGGAATAAAATCTGGCGCATGAAATTTCTAATTACAATTATTATGTGCTGCTCCACGATATTGGCCGGTTAGATGACAGTGATCGCGCACTTTATCGCCTGAACTTTGTTCAGGGAGAGGTTTCTCGCAGATATGACAATTAACTGCCTCATCAAAATCAAGTTGATGTTTGGGTGTTATTTTTATTGGAGGTGTTTTAGATAATTTGTTGAAAATTTTATTAACATCATCTATTAAATTTGTTAGTAACCACTCGGCAGGATTTTTAGCCCTGCACAATTTTATTGGATTTGAAAAATTATCGTTAGCGCAACAAACTATTTTATAAGCTGCTCCACATGGAACATGTTGTTGTATTTTCTTGGTGCTTGATTTAATTGGATCATTTTCTGCGCCTGTGACGGGAACAAGTAGACACTCGAAATCAGCATAAATAACAAACGGAATACTTAATTTATGATTATAATTTTTAAATTTTAAAACTTATTCTTTTTCTTCTGGCATTGTTAATTTTTGAATATTAACACAGTATTTAAGATGTTCTTGCAGTTTTTCATTCTTAGAAAAACATGTAAACAACGGTAGCAGAAATATTTCTTATTTTTATCCTTATTATATTGTCTGCCAACTAGGCCGTTAAAGTTTTTTATCCAAACGTAATGTCCTTTATAAAACAGCAAGTTTATTGTGTTTTGTGTAGCAAATGCCGAAATATATCTCAGGTAAACATTTTCACGCTCGTCAAGACCAAATATATTAACTGAAATATTATTTTGCTTTTCAAACTTTGGTATTTGATTTTCTGCAACTGGAAGTCATTGCCATTGAAAATTAATTTTGATACCTGACTAATATACTTATCAACGGGATCAGCATTTTTTTCTGCTGGAAACATCGCAGAAAGAATAGCCCACTGGAAACATTTGTTATCAAAGTTCTTTACGTTTATGCAACATTTTTTGGTTTTTAAATTTTTGAGGGAGATCAACGTAAGAACTACCTCGAAGTACGTTATATCTCGCTGTGAGAAATAAAACTTCTTTTATTATTTCAAATTTTCAACCCGATCCTGATGCAGTAAATTCTTCCAATTTTTTAATTTATTTCCTGATGTATTTTATCGGCGACTGATGAAATATTTGTTCCAGCTAATATTTTTCGTGATTTAGCTGTTAAATATGGTTCAACAATGTCGTTGATGAAATCTACGTTATCGAGTATATCTTTTTGAGATGCATGTAACTTTGATAAAATGACATGATACTGTACAATTAGCTTAATACTTTTATGTACTGCAAGTTCTCGCGTTACAGTCGGGTGTAAGAGATGAAACAAATTTGTAGAGTTAAAATTTGCTAAAATATTTTGATTATCAAATTTATAACTGTTATCAAATCCTGCAAAAGCGGTAGCTATTTTTGTAGGTTCTCCTTTAAGGCTCTTCTTGGCTATATCTCGCAATTTCAGCATTGTTATATAACATTTTATATATTTAATTGATATCTCACCGCACAATGCGCTTGTTGAAAAATTAATTAGAGATATAAAATGCTTATAGTATATGACAAGTGCAAGCGAGCAAGAATACTATCATGTTCATCCCAAGTATAACTTATACGCGGGAAATATGCTAGGTTCAGTGATTCACGTCGAATACGGAAAACCGTTTGGTAAATTAACACCAGTTGGTTATAAGATTAGCGAAAAAGGTGATAACGACGAGAGAGTTGAAGTTTCTAGGAAAGATTTTATTTATACATTATTTTGCGATAAAATTCCAGAAGGAGAACGACTATATCATGTAATGGATCAATAAATGAAGATAACATTGAAAACTTGTCTTTACAGAGTAAATTTCAACCTCATCCCGTGTTTGATCTCTACTAGGCGAATGATAATGGAATTATTCGGAATATCCGAACGAAAAATGTGCTAGGAAAAATAAATAACAGTGGTTATCTTAAAGTAACTGTTAGAGGAACATTAACAAATTTTGTTGATTATTATAGCCATAGATTTGTTTACGAAACATTTAACGGGCATATATTTAATGGTTTAGTGATTGATCACGTCAACGATATTAAAACAGATAATCGTCTAGAAAATCTTGAACCTGTTACGCCTAAAGAAAATAACAGACGAGGACGAGGAGGTGGTATTAATTTCAGGTGTCCTACTAAACCTATAATATCATATAACATTAGTACAGGTGAGGAACAAGAATTTCCTTCAATAAAAGCTGCAGCAAAACATTCTGATATTAATCCTAAAACAATAAAATATGTCGCAGATGGAATAACATATACGGCAACATCACAGTCAACATTTGACAGAATTATCTTTAGATATGACGATTAATTATATTTTCTAGCTCAGCTTTGGTAAGACAATTATGAGCAAACATTAACACATCATTTTTATTAAATTTCATTGTAATAAATGCACTGTCATTAAGTTTTTTGTTTTTTTTTTTCTGCCGCTGTTAGCAGAATTTATTAGAATCACCTTGCATCACAATAACGTCAACAGAATAAGAACTATACCCTAATAAACATGTTCGCACTGCTTCGGCTAATTCTCTGTAATTTAATTATCACTTTCTGATTACACTTTATCTCGTTAGTCATTTATAATAATAAATTAGATAAAATATATTATAATATGGATTTGATTAAACGACTTGCTGATATAATCGCGGACGATAATTTTACAGCAGGAGATGCTATAGTCGCAGATAAACACGACTCGGTCGATTACAGAGAAGATCATATTTATTTAACAGCGACCATGAACAAGACGAGATCGTGGACGTGGTTCATAAAAAAAAAATATATCAGACCGACAACTGGACGATATAATGTTAAGTATCATATCACAAAAAAATAATAAAATTTAATTTTACCATTGCCGAGCAACAAATATTTTGGCAGCTTATAAAACCTTTTCTTAATGCGAAAATTGCTGGCCAACAAAGGAGCATAAAATATGACTTTATTTTTCGTAAAATGTTTAATTTAATGCCAGTCGATAATGCAAGAAAATTATATTTAATGTCGTTGTGTAGACCTGTCAAATGTAAATATGTACTGCTAAAATACGAGCAAATTTATAACAATATTATTTCACGGTCGATGCAATCGACCGAGTTGGAACCCAGCTGTTAAATTTATCACCGTATCCTCTCCATTTAATTAAACTTTTATTACCTTTTTTCCTGGTAACTTTTTCAATAACAAATATATCTTGGTCAGTTTTCTGCAGTTCCTGCTCGTAAAAACTACCGGTTATAGGCTCACCTAATAAATCTTTAAGCGCGTATGTTATAGGTATTGTAAGTAAAACTTTATCAACAACAAATACTTCTTCGCTCCAGTTACGAGTATATCCTTTCACAAGTGTTTCTTTCGTCAGAGAAATTCTAACTCGATCACCGGCCTTAAATTTATGTCTGCGATACATGTTTTCATTTGCAAGAATCGGATTTTTAATTATATCATTTGGTGACATTTTCCTTTCGCCTAGCGAAAGGGATCTGTGCTTCGTGTTATTATAATTATCAACAATCTGCTGTAGATCGTCGATATATTTATTTGTATTTTTAGCTGTCAAATGTTTATGTATCAGCTCGTTTAGTGTGTGATTAAATCGCTCGACGACGACGCTTTTTCGTTCGTTTCCTGTAACATATTTTTTTAATGTTATTTTGTTCCAACAATTGCTCAAATTTTTTATTAAAAAACTCCGCTTCATGATCGGTCCAGATTCTGTTTGGTTTTCTTTCTGTACTTGTTATTATTTGTTTTAACGCATCAGTTATCGATGTTCCTGTTTTATCTGAAACGGGTACACTAACCGCGTATTTACTAAAAAAATCTGCAACGTTAAAAAGATACTTTTTTGGAAGGCCATCAGCGCCAACGTTAAACTGAGCAAGATTTGCCACGTCAACTAAATCTATGGCCCAGATATCGTCAACGGCATTTGCGACAACTTTACGTCGCGGAAACGTTTTTTTTTTTTTTTTTTTTTTT
>JAECUM010018503.1:0-11935 GCA_016617855.1 Megalonaias nervosa | reverse complement strand
GTCATAAAAAAGGAACGATGTACAAACTCGAGACTTCATTACGACTAGAATAAAAAGGGACAACGTCCAAGACCGATTGTTTATTGTCACTACCAACACCAAGCGAGAAAGATGAATTATTTCACACAGCAAGTATCGAGCATAAGACTCAAGTCCAACGAGAAACTCGAGTACTATGCTGTGCCTTGCGATGACAGGGATGCCGTAAGCTATGACCTCAGCGATTCAGTACCACATCATGGGAACTTTGCTACGACTGTACCTACCATGAAAAGTGACGCAGTGCGTGTCAAACCAGATGGATACGAAAGCGATGCCACTCGTCATCGTACACCTTTTCATTTTACTGGTTTTCATGGTGGATGTCATCATTATGAAACCATGCGGCTACCACACTACGGATGTTATCCAAAACTGAGCACACTCATACATATTTCACCGTACCCTCATCGAAATGAACCTGTGAAAGACGAATATTCGTTCCCTGTGCGTTTGCCAGAATACTGCGCCTATGAAAGTCGATTCCAAACCTTTCGAGGAAAATGGCCAAAACATCTGGGAGGACCTACCCCCAAAGAATTATCTAGAGCTGGATTTATCTACTTGGGCGAAGGGATAAAGTCAAGTGCTTCAGTTGCGGTGTGTCACTTCACGAGTAGGAGAAGATAGCTTGCGCTTACCTGGAACATGCTCGATGGTCTCCAGATTGTCACTTCCTACCTTTAATGGGACCTCGTCATTGAAGTGGGCATACCAAGTCGTTTAAGAAACCAGCTCCTTGTCTAGAAGTCAAACCTTGGACAACCCCTAGACAAGTATTTAGACCCCATTGGGAAAATAATCTTCAAACATTACCAAACGAATTGCAAGAGAAGATCTACAAGAGGAAATTGACAAAAGTCAACAAACAAGTCAGATTTCTCTGGATCAAGTGTGCGTTCTTCCGAATATTCCGCTTTAGACCATTTACATTTGAAGATTTTATTGACATTCTTGACCGTTTCCTGGAATGGTAGTGTCCAGAAATTACTCACTACATTAGTTACTTTCGCTCTAGGAGAAGTGTTTGACTGACATAGTCATGGATACTTTACAAGTGAACATTCGTGGCTTGCCTGTAGAGTTGAGAGAACGCAATTACCGCGAGTTAGTCAATATGCAAGTGAAATGCAAACAACAATTGCATCCGTTACGTCACCGATGTTTGAACCACTGGTACCTGAATGCTATAAAAGGTCTGATTCTGATGAAAGTATTCCAGTGGTCAGACATTGATCAACTACTCGTGAGCGAGAAGGATTGGGTTGTTATTAGTGACTGTATGTACTACACGGTAGACTTACTGCAACGAATTCCAGAAGAAGAGTTAGAGAGTTACCATAATCTTTTGCACAATGTAAACTTAGTTCAAGAGGACACTTCTGAACGGTGTGTGATGTGCAAGTTAGTGACTAAACAATTTAGATTTGCCACTGGAGTACGACCATCTCTGTACAGAAAGTACACTTATTGCCTCCGACAAAAAGAGGTATAAAAACGGACAACCACTCTCAGAAGAATTACTCCCTTCAGGACAGGACTGTTATTTGCATCCCCGAAAGACCATTCCGGGAAGACACTTGTGTGACTGTGCCAAGGAGTGTAGAGACCCTAAGAACATTACACATTGTCCCTACAATTCCACCTCTTGATCACCACAAATGTTTTACAGAGACTTGTTTATATTACACTTTGATCGCTTTGATGTGGCTTTCATTCATGTACTTAGCCATTTGGCTTTTATGTAATTTTCTCTTTCGTGTTGTTCACTTGTAAAGATGACAATAAACGTGTCCTAAAAAAACATAAAAACTCTTGTCTTGTCTGTCTTCCTGTCAAAAGTGACATTCTTTTCACTAGTACTATTATGGCTACCTCCACTTTCTCTGCCTCCTCTTCCTCCACTTTCAAAGTGATCGACAAACACTTAGATCGAGCTAGTTGGGAGGCCTTGTATCTTCGGCATCAGTTTGACATGCTCATTGCTGGACCGAGCGGTTCAGGCAAAACCGAATTTGTCAAACGTTTGATCGAACATAAACCTCATTTGATCGATCGTCCCCCTCAACGCATCGTGTGGTGTTACAAAGAGTGGCAATCGGCGTACAACCTCCTGCGAGAAAGTCAAGGCGATTCCATCGTCTTTGTGGAAGGCATTCCTGGTGAAGACGACGGGATCGTGTCTGACCCTAGTCAAACCCATTTGGTCATCTTTGACGACATGTTAGGAGAAGACGAAGAAGAAATTAAACTGTCGTTTACGCGCAAAGGGTATCATCGTAATGCCAGTGCCATTTACATCACCCAAAATTTGTTTCAACAAAGTAAAGCCCTTCGCATCTTCAGTCTCAATGCTCATTACGTGGTCTTGTTTAAAAGCCCTAGAGATAAATCGCAAGTGCAAGTGTTAGCCAACAGTTAGGAACGCCTTGGCTGTCTCATGCGTACGACGATGCCACTCAAACTCCACATGCCTATTTACTCGTGGATTTAAAACCCACCACTCCTGATTATTTGCGATTTCGTACCCATCTGTGTCACCACTGGTGCCAAGACGGAGAACCTGTCGTGTAATCGTCCCCGTCGTCGACTTAACCACAACCACATTCACCCAAAAAAAAAAAATCTATCAAAACCTCGATCACTTTGGCTCTGTCTCACACATCGTCAACATGACATCCCTTCAGTCTCATCTTCCCATCAAATTGATTCGTGCCTTATACGGCATCAGTCCCGAAAAAGTCCACAGATACGTGCTCGTGTCTTAGAAGCAAGTTTCAAAGAAGCCTTACGATGGTTTACGGTGACAGCACGTCAATTACTGCAAGGCATCATTAAGATTCCACATCAAACTAAACGCTTTCTTGACAGAAACAAAGTTGCCTTGACGCAACTGGCCGATCCTCGCACTGACACTCAAACCAAAAAGCAAATCATTTTGAAACCTGGAGGTAGCGGTTCTCTAGAAGGTGTCATCATTCGCTCCCTCTTAAAATGGGATCCATTGCTCCCAAAGTTGTTCCCAAGAAAAAAGGCACTTCCCCGACGTATTCAGAAGAAAAAAAAAAGAGCAACGGTGTCAAGACCAGGTTACAGCCACAGAAAAAGAAAAGGAAAAGTCCACAGGAAACAGCTTCCACACGCAAGAGAGCGTCTCCGAAAACTTCTCCAGCGGTGACACCCTCTTCCTATTTAGCGGCACTGGCCGATGTTGACAAAGTACCTGCCCCAAAATCAGTCCAAGAGAGATCGGGCATGTTAGAGACTTTACTGAATTTGTCCAAGCAAGAACTGTCTCGATTTAGTCCGTTGCGAACTCCTCAACGTCGAGTGATTCCTGTCATCAAGTTGATACGACGTAAATACAATCAGTGGCGACGCATTCCAGTATAAAAAAGACCCGAGGCAAACAATACGCATCAGTGTGTTTGTGCTGCTGAACGCCCAAAGATGTCCTCTCCAAGACGTGCACACTGTTACCATCATCGTTCTTCGGTCCAAAAAGGAAAAGGAAAAAGAAAAGGACAGTCACGTCATCCAAAGAAACACTTAGCCAAACATCAACGTCACTCTCATAAAAGACATACTCGTCCAAAGAAGAAGAGGAACCACCAAAAAGGGGGATTCTTTGGCGATTTTGCAAAACACATCGTCACCTTTATGACGAAGCGATAGTCCCAGAAAAAGGATGAAAGAACGTGTGACAAGTCATCGACGTTAGTGTATTTTTGGTGTGTTCCCCGGAATCAACCAATCAACCAACAAACAAAGATGTCACCCCGCAAAAGACATCCTTCTTCTATCCCCAAAGGAAATAAAAGGAAAGGACTGCTTCCTCTTTTAGTTAAACATTGGGACATGTTGTCTGTCCCGTCTAAAGCTCCTCCACCCATGCGAAAAAAACTCATTCAAACTCCTAAGATGTCATCGATACGGTGAGCGAATGTTGTCTGAATGTCTTGAAAGGAACGATACCTTTGTCTAAATACTAGAAAGAATGCTTAGCCGAACATCGACACGTTCTTCGTCAAATGGTCCAAAAGAAAATACCCATTCGTTAACAGAAAAAGATGCTGGTGCAACGCGGAAGAATTGCCAATTTACCCCTGTTAGGACCCTTGCTGGAAACCATAGAAGCACCTTTGCTGAAAGGAGTATTGGGAACATTTTCAAGAATCCTGGGATGAAGATAAAAAGGTCCAAGAAGATAAAGGGAGGACTCTGGAGTCAAACGATCTCATACGTGACACTTGAAATCCGATGGAGGGACGAAAACTGACTTTATTCCCTTACAAACGATGGATGGTATACCATCGTTGGGAAGAACAACGGACCCCGCATTTACCTCCCAATCTTCATTTGACCGAGATGTCCCAGTTACAACACGAATTGCAATCGTTGATGGATCTCAGCGATTTGTCAGAAACGGAAAACCGCAACGGTATGGTCAATTGTTGCAACGACTGCAACTCTTTCACCAGAAAGCTTTAGACGAAACAGCTCAGCCAACTCTGAAAGATTTTAAGGCACTGATGTAAAGTTCACCACCACCACCACTACCACCCCCAGTGGTCAAGACAGATGCAGCCCAACGGTTGCCTGAGGAAGAAGATGCAAGAAAAGTCTTTCAAACACCGTCAGCAGCTCCAATCCCTAGTAAGATTGCAGAGTCCTTGTTGACCCCTTTCCATACAACGCAACGAGAAGAACTTAAAGCTTGGGTTAAAAAAATGATGTCCACTCCACTTCGACAGAAGTGAAAAAGAAAGAAGGGAAAACAGAAGTGAAAAACGAAAAGACCAAAGCCATTCCATTACCACCAACAGTACCACCGCCACTACCACCAAAACTACCTTCGACTTCTACACCTGTGGCACATCGGACACGTAAAGCCTTTTCTAAACCACTTATTAAAAAAATGGAGGAGGTGTTTCCCAGCATTTACTACGATCTATCCCATCCTGCAGGTCACGGTGGAGTTCAGAAATTGTATCGTGCTGCCAAACTTCGACTGAAAGGTGTTCATTTACCTCAAGTACAACGCTGGTTACAAGAACAAGCCACGTACACCTTACACAAACCCATTCGACGAAAATTTTCCAGAAGTCGCACCCGAGTGGAGGGTATCGATCATCAATGGCAAGCCGATTTAGCTGATGTCTCTCATTTGGCCACCTACAATCGTGGCTACAAATATTTGTTTTGTGTCATCGACGTCTTTTCCAAATTTGCCTGGGTCGTGCCATTGACTTCCAAATCGAGCAGTGAGTTAGTGCGAGCCCTCAAACTGGTGTTGAAACAAAGTGGGCGTCACCCTCTTCGATGGCAAACTGACAAAGGCACCGAATTTCTGAACCAAGCTTTCCAAAAAGAATTGAAGAAACGTGACATTCATTTTTTTCACCACCGAGAATCCCGAAACCAAAGCCAGCATCGTGGAACGTTTTCAACGCACCTTGAAAGAACGCATGTGGAAATATTTTACGCATCAACACACTCAAGTACATCGACGTCTTACCGCACCTCGTCCAAGCGTACAACCAATCTTACCATCGAAGCATCGGACGTACCCCCCAAGAGAGGACTCCCGACAACAAAGTCACCGTCTTCGAGCGTCTGTTTGGTACGTCCCTGACAGTGACTGTCCCCAAGAAAACTGAAATATTGGCAGCAGGAGATTGGGTGCGTATTGGCAAAACCAAACGCACTTTCGACAAAGGTTACTTACCCAATTGGACCACCGAATTGTTTCGTGTCACCGAACGTGTGCGTGGCCGTCATCCTCCCGTCTATAAATTAGAAGACATGAACGGAGAAGTGTTAAAAGGAACGTTTTACTTGCCCGAATTACAACGTGTGACCAAAAAAGAAGACGACGTGTACGAGATCGAAAGCATTCTCGATCAAAGAACTTGTAAAGTGAGAAAAAAACGTGTCAAGGAAGTCAAAGTACGTTGGAAAGGATATCCTCCCAGTTTTGACTCTTGGATCGACGCTTCGCAAATCATCGACTATAAAAAGAAGTGACCATCATGCCCTTCAACACAACCTCAGCTACCGCAGTGACCACACCTTCGCCCAGTTCTTCTGTGCAAGATCTACAAAAGCAACCCTTGTGGGTGTGGTGTGGAGAATGTGTGCCTAAAACGCAAATCGTCCTTTTCTTCCAAATCTTTGTGGTGTATTGTGTCACCGGTGCTGCCATTGTCAATTTGAGTTTGCAACAAGAAGACAAACAATCATGGACCATTTTACTCAGCAGTTGCATCGGTTACCTTCTTCACAATCCGTCCCTAAAATATTCCTCTAACGGGAACAACAACGGGAGCCTTGCGTCCAACGTCAGTCCCCCTTTCAACAGTCACCAATCCAATCACAAGAATCCTCTTTTAGATACTCCTCTGACTTCCAGTGACCCCTCGGACACTAGAACTGTGGAATTATGAACAACCAATTTTACTTAACGTTACCCAGTGATAGTTCCATGGAGGTGTTTCCCAATAACACTTTGTGCTGATACACGGCCAGATTACCTCAGGCCATCCAATTGGATCAAGCAGCCCGTTGGGAAGTGGCTTTAGTGGAAATGATTCACCCTAGCAAATTAAAACATCGTCGAAAATAAAAACACTTTTACGGTAGAAGTTCATGACGAGCAAGTGCGACAAGCTTTGGATGAAGGCATCAGTGCAAGTGACTCTATGAAATCACAAGACCAAAAAGTAAACGAACTACTTATCGGTTGAAAATTCCCCCAGGCTATTATTTTAGTGGTCAACATTTGGTGAACACCATTGCTGACAGATTCAATGCCATGTTTGGTAAAGTCTTGGAGAGAACCAGAAAAAGAGTCACGATCGAATACCACAAAATAGCTCGTCGCCTACACATCAAATTTTCAGAGGACAAAGTATTGGCCATTACATTTTGTCCTGAATTGTATGACATTTTGGGTGGAAACCCGAAGTTAATCAAGGTGAAAACCGAAATACCAGCCATTACTAGTAACTCTGCTTTTGCGAATCATTTTCGAGTCCCTGTCAAAATGAACCAAGGACTGAATTTGATTTTTGTGTACTCCGATGTGGCGGAGTACAACGTGGTGGGACACACCTACGTAACGTTACACCGTGTCATTCATTCCAAAGTGGATTCTGCCACGAATGCTGACGAGGAAGGTGGAAACACATTCACCGCGAATTTGTACATCCTCACTATTTGCCCGTCAGTAAGTCGTATTTCGACACAGTCAACATTGCTATAAAAGGAGATCTGGGACAAAATATTCCATTTACCAAAGGGAAAGTCACAGTGAAACTCCATTTTCGAAAACGATTACTCTAACCCTTTGTCAGTCATGTATCCTGTGTACCAAGGAGTCGCTCGACAGCGAGGACATGGTTTAGGTGATATGCTAAAATCGGCCTTTCGTACAGTGGCTCCCGTTTTGAAACCGATGGTGACAAGGGGATTGCACGTCTTGAAAGATGTCGCGTTGACGCAAGGTAAAGCATTTCTCCAAAATGTCAGGCAAAAATGTCTTGCTTCAAACAGGCAAAGACATTTTGGGCCGACGAGAAACTCCTATAAATGCTCTGGGCGAATCCGAGTCAGGCATTCCTGCTTCCCTGACAACACAGCAAGGACAAGGCAGAAAGAGACGAAGACACCCCTTGAGAGGACTTCACACTCCCAGAGCTAGAAATACTAAGAAAAGATAAACCGTCCGAGACTTAGACGTTTTTGATTATTAAAAAAAAATCACAGGGAGAAAATGATGCACCGAGAGTCTTGCGCCTGTTCCAAGCCGGAACTGGATCTGTTTGCTATGCCACCCACCATAATGACGATGCAAGAATCCCAATGGGTCGAATTTCATCCCGTCTCCTCTTTGACGGATTCAGCTCCCATCGAGTTTGAAACCAAAGGACAGCCCGAAGATTATTTCGATCTGAATAACATTTACATGTACCTGAAACTGAAACTGATCAAAACAGACAACACCAATCCGGATGCCGATGCTAGAGTAGCCCCCGTCAACAATTTCATGCATTCCTTGTTCAGCGAAGTGGATTTGTACTTGAATAACAAACTGGTCAGCAGTAGCATGGATACTTACCCTTACCAAGCGTACCTGCAAAATCTCCTGACGTACAGAAAAGAGGCCAAGAACACTCATCTGGATGCTTGCTTGGTTTGGAAACCTGACACCGCAGGCGAAAACAAGTTTAACGACACAGCCCTGACAGCAGATGACGATCCTCACAATGTGGGCTTTAACGACCGTCGAAAGAAAATCCTGGATCATTTGCATTTGGATATGTGGTTGCAAGACAAGTATTTGCTCAACGGAGTGGATATTCGCCTGAGACTCAATTTCAGCAGTGTCGCTTTCCATTTGATGGCTCATGCCAACGAGTACAAAACCATCATCCAAGAAGCCAGACTTTACGTGCGTCGTGTAGAAGTGTTACCTAAAGCGGGAAACGACATCAGTCAAACATTGAGCAGACGTGTAGAAGTGAAAACATTCACCATTGCTGCTGGACTCTGATCCAAGATCGAAGATCATCTGTTCCAAGGACAGTTACCCAAACATTTAATCGTTGGCATCGTCAGTAATGCAGCCCTCAACGGAGCCCACGATCAAAATCCTTTCCAGTTTAAACACTACAGAGTGTCCAAGATCGAAGTCAGTCGCGATGGCAAGATCTTGTGTACCAGACCCTTCGAACCTAACTTTGCCCAGAAGAATTACTTGAGATCGTACTTGTCCCTGCACGAAGCTACCGGACAACTAGGAGCCAACACCAGTCACGTCATTTCGTACGAAGATTATGAAGGAGGTTACACTTTGTAGGCTTTTGATTTCACTCCAGACCAAGGCAGCAACGAGGGACAGTTCCACGCTCTAAAATCCAGTCAACTGCGTGTGGAACTTCAGTTTGCAGTAGCTCTCATCGAGTCGTGAACGTCATCCTGTATGCCGAATTCGATAATACCATAGAAAGCAACAGTTTGAGAGAAATCATTCTAGACTATTAGAAACTATGGAAGACTCTTTTCCCTCTTTTAACAGTAGAGAATCCTTGGAAATGGAATAGGAGGATACCGTGAAAGCAGAACCCCATGACCAGGACGAAGAGAACGACGTGGTCACGTCGAGATGGCCAGAACAAGAACAACACTTAGTCTCCTGTTTTGCTAAACACCTGGCGGATGAAATTACGGAATTGACCAAGAAAGATTGCCGTGGATGTCAAAACGATCGTCCCAGTCAAATTTAACACGATAAATGTCTGATGATAGTCAAGAAGAAAAATTGGAAGAGTATCTGGACGAAGCTTGGAGTCTCATCTCGGAAGAAGCAGTGTTACATGAGTGGTATAAAGGCTTGCGTGATCATTCCTGCCCTCCACTGAATACTCTAGAGATCTATCGCATCGAAGCACTCTTAGCCCAGAGTTGGGAGACAAGGCGACAGAGATTTTCAAGCAAGAAGTCAGAATTGAATTGATTACTTATCATTACCTGTGAGAAAAAAACAACAAGAAAAAAAAAATGGATACCTGGGAACTTTAGTACTTTTGAATAACAGTTCGTATACTGCTTCTTGGAATCCTGTCGTGTGTGCACTAAAGATGAACTACCTCATCGCAAACCTCAAGACCATCAAGCTTATGTCATCAACACGGACGACAGTCACCTCTCAGGAACCCAGTGGGTAGCCGTCTACTTCCCTCAAGAGGATTGTGTGGAGTATTTTGATTCGTATGGATTACCCCCTTTGGAAGACGACATCATTGACTTTATGAGAAGAAATGCCCAGAGGACACGATTCAATAATGTAAAATTACAAGGCAGAGATTCCATGGTCTGTGGAAAATATTGTGTGTATTTTCTTCACTAACACAGCATTGGATATCCATTAGAACATTTAGTGACTTACTTTGATCGTCACTCTTCTAGAAACGATGAGAAAGTAGATCGATGGTTTTGTGACCATTAGGGTTATCTTTTGTCTTTAGCTAGGAAACGTAGTGTACATCAATGGCCTCATGACTTCCATCAGTGGAAATCTCATATGATTTCACAACGTTGTCAACCTTGTCAAAAATAATTTGTTTGATGTTATTGTGACTTGTTACTTGCTAGTTGTTTGTTGAATAAAAAAAAATGTTGTGTTTTAAAAAATGTGTCTGTCGTTTGTTTTAAAAAATTTTATCATTACAAATGCTCTTTGACTTCTCTCTATCCTTCAACATGACATGAGCTATCATAGCGTTCCGACACTAAAACCGAGTAGGGGTTTTATGCATTCGCATCCGTTTGTGTGGATAGTATATATGTGTATGTTTTATGCATTCTCATTCGTTTGTGTGGATAGTAGATATGTGTATTTTATGCGTTCGCGTTCGTTTGTTTTGGTACTATATGTGGTGTGTTTTATGCGTTCTTGTTCGTTTGTGTGGATAGTATATGTGTGTGTGTCTTACGTGTTCTTGTTCGTTTGTGTGCATAGTATATATGGGTGTATTATGCATTCGCCTAGCGTTTGTGTGGATAGTAGATAATGTGGTGTTTATGCGTTCGCGTAGCGTTTGTGTGGATAGTATATATGTGTGTTTAATGCATTCTCGTTTGTTTGTGTGGATAGTAGATATTGGTTTTTTTTTCTTTCTCCCTTTCTTTTGTGTGTGTATTGGTCTTTGTCCCTATAAAACTGCCTTTATTCCTATCAAATTCATTTCACCTACCTACCTACCTACAATATAGCGTATTCAGGTCAGCCAGTTCAGTGGCGTCACTGAAGCTAGAAATTTTGAGGCTATAAATATAGACTTGGGTTTTTCCACTGGTTGTAGATATAGATAGATACTAGGGTTTTGAAACAGGAACGTCACACAAGTTGATGCTATAAATAGATAGTGGGGTTTTCCTAGGAATTTCCCACAAGTTGTAGCTATAAATGGAGTGTAGGTTTTTTCCTAGGAATTTCCCACAAGTTGTAGCTATAAATAGATACTAAGTTAGTTCATAGGACTTTCCTACAAGATGAGATTATAAATAGATACTGGGTTTTTCCTAGGAATTTCCAACAAGTTGCAGCTATAAATAGATAGTGGGTTTTACCTTAGGAATTTACCATAAGTTGTAGCTAAAAATAAATACTATGTTTAGTTCATAGGACTTTCCTACAAGATGAGATTATAAATAGATAGTGGGTTTTTATTATGAATTTACCATAAGTTGTAGCTTAAAATAGATGGAAAGATGTTAAAAAGAAGAAGAAGAAGAAAAGATGCTCTTTGCAAGACATAGTCAATTTTACCGAGTGGTCCTTTGTCCAGTGGGATTTACAACAATTAAAAAAAGCAGAAGACAAGATGAAAAACGTAATGGAAGGAGAGGTTAAGAAAATAAAAGACATCTGGACAAAAGAGAGAAAGGAGGAAAAAAAACAGAAAGAGATAAGAACAGTTTGAAAGACTAAATCAAAACTGGATGAAGGTACAGGAAACGTTTAGAGCTATGGTACATCCTGACTGGATTCCAGACGAAGAAAAGAAGAAGAAGAAGAAAGGAATAATTGGAAAATTAAGAAGCTGGTGGAAGAACTGAAAAAAATAGAAGAAAAAGAACCCAAAGGCCCTTTTCAGGGCCACTTCCTATGCCTCGAAAAGATAGTTATTCTCACTTTCCCTATATATGTGTTATCTATGTGTTTATCTATGTCTCTGTCTCTCTATTGTATTTGTCCCTCCCTAGAGTAACTATGCGTATATATATATGATGGATTGATATGAACAAATATTGTAAGCTAATTACCTATTTGCTGTCAAAATTTGGGTCAAATTTACTCTCTCTCTCTCTCTCTCTCTCTCTCTCTCTCTCT